>JAOTAV010039736.1:0-18274 GCA_026546445.1 Cyclargus thomasi
TCGAATCGAGTTTTGTCGAGATTTTGATATATGATAAAATAGTTTTTCGCCAGATAAATATTTAATTTTGTATTCGTCACGTATTAAATAGTTTAAATTTGTATTTTGTCGTTTACGGTTTTCTAAGGTAAGATACACGCCTGCGATGTCTGTTCCTTATTTTAATTATTTTTTGGGGGTTTACGAAGAGCGGGAGACGAGGAAAATTCAAAGGAAAAGGATAAGGGGCATTTCGAGTAAGCTAATTACTAGTATCCATCTCTTAATTTAAAAAAAAGATATATGTTAATATCGAAAAAATACCACGCTCGAGAGTGAGATAAAAGTGACATATGTCGACGGTACTTCTTAGACCAGCAGGAGGTATCATGAGAACGGTAATATTATTTTGCGATAATAAAATAAAACTAATCTCAATTTAGCGCACCCACATACAAGATGAGCTACGTAACCACTTCACTATGAAGTAAGATATACTAAGTAAGATTGACCTACCTCTGAGAGACTTTGAATTATTCAGATTTTAGAATCTAGATACTATAAACTCTTTCTTACTATAAAGAATTAATAGGCGTTTTCATTAGTGTTTTCGAATAGCAATATTTTAGCTCCCTAAAAAAACCGTGTTCGCCCCACGCAAAGTCTGTCGTATTGCTATGTGGCTTGGGTATATTTTTGCACTTGTAATAGATTGCATGTAAACGATTAAAGTGAATTTGTAGTCGCGGTTGTTTTAAAATTTAGGATATAAATTTTAAATAACGAATTTATAGAGCGTAAAATTCAATGCCGATTTTTGTTGCGGATTTATGTCAGATGCAGAAATTCGTCAGATTTAATATAGGTAAAACAACGTCGCAGACTAAATCTAGTTTTTATTCTTGTTTTACCAATGTCCATACAATATCGCCTTCATAATGGCATCAAGTTACAAAGACAAAGGGCCGAAGAAAACAAAAGACGATGTTATTTTGCTAAACGGGAAATTCATAGTGAAAAATGTAGCACGTTTTATACCTCGCATTAGTGACAAATAAATAAATTGTTGCTGAAATGTAACAGGAAATAGGTAGGAATGAAATTCACTGGGCTGCATTACATTTTTATTCAGTCCGGCAAAGATTCCGCCTACTAACTGTCCCGAAGAATATGTACAAAATTACTATTCGTCGCGCTCTTTCATACAACTTTTAACGATAACGAGTTGACGTATATAATGTAACAAATTTATCAGGAATAAGAAAAACAACTATAAATTCAATTAAAGTACAAATATAACATTGACAATTAATTACGATAATTAACAAACATTAAACCATTGTAACTAAATTATATTCTCGATTATAAAATTATATGGGTAAAGATATTGATGTGACGAAAGTGGACTATAATGTAATAATTATTTGTATATAGTAAAATCAAATTAAATAACAGTTAATAATTATCAAATTAGTCCTACTTAGTTATTAAACGTATAAATGTGGACCTGGAAGTAACATGGCTGACGACAGTGCAAACGGCTAATGGTCGCTAACAAAATATTTTGCGAACTTTACAAAACAAATAGGAAATTGCAGATTAAAAATAAATAATGCCCCGATTAAAAATAAATAAGTTAAAAACACGAGGCTAGTATTATCAGCCAGGATTGCAAGCTAGTATCAGTAAGCAAGCAAGCTATAGTGCTTCTAGCTTACTAAAACTTGCTTCAGTTCTAAACATCCAAGACAGCATTTAACGCCACCGTGGTCTACTGGTACTACTGCTCGGAGGTCGTGGATTCGATTCCCGTGTTGAAAACATGTTATTTCCAAATTTTGTTAGGAAATGTAGGCTGATCACCTGATTGTCTGACTAGTAAGATGATCCATGCCCATCCGGGGCATGTAAAAAGGCGGTCCTGCGCCTGATCTCTCCTCAGTCGTGTCAGTCATCCGTCCCACTGGGTTATGAGAGTAAAGGAAGACAGAGTGCTCCTGTGTACTGCGCACACACTTGGGCACTATAAAATTACTCCTGCGTAGGCCTAGTTTATATGACACTGGCAACCGTCACCGAAACCACTGTAGAAGTTATTATAAGACAATAAATGGGTTTCGTGTAGACAAAAATAGATTAATTTCTAAGATTTGAGGAAGCAAATTAAAGCTAGTTTTGTCTATACGAAGCCAAAAATAGTAGCTAGCTTGCTATCCTAACTTGGATAATCAGCACATCAAACTATATACCTTTCTTGTTGGTCAATATAAACGATAACGGTCACTGACCCTCTGTCAAGAATTTGTCATTTCTATACAATCTGCGAATTACAACAAAGAGGTATGTTGTGAGTTTGTTAGTGTCAAACGCGGTTTGTACAGAAGTGACAATTTTTTCACAGCAGGTTAATGACCGCTATCGCCTAGATTGACCGAAAGCAATGTATGCAATGTAAGCAATGTAGTGGCTTCTCGTAGTATGTTTTATCGTACGAAACGAATAATAAATATTTAATATAATAATATATGAATGATAATAAAAAACCGCATACAAGAGCTAATAACCGAAAAACAGAATAACAAAAACCTCCTTTGAGAGAAACCCTTTACTTATATAGGTTCGTTATAAATTATTCTAAAGTTTTGACAGTGCTATTATAAAGTAAGCTTCAAAATACATTCCACCTTCAAACTACAACTCCATAATATAAAGGCTACGTCAACTATAAAAGATCAAAGATAAAACATAACTTTAGCCAGATAAAATATGTGGGTCACTAACTTACAAATAATAACTTTTTGGGCACAGATAATCACACTAATCCAAACTTCCTTACTAATATTATAGATTGGAAAGTGTGTTTGTTTGTTTGTCCTTCCTTCGCGTCCTTACGAAGCAACTAATCGACTGGCATACTCTTAGTTGAGAATAACATAGGCTACTTTTGGTCTTGAAAAAACAGCGTGTTTCTAGAGAAGCTCATAACAATATTCTTATTTTTACGCGAAAATGATGATACGCTAGCAAAGCCGCGAGCAAAACCTAGTCTTGATATAAAATACAAATAGCGTGCTATAATACTTTCGACTTATCTAAGCGGTAGCGGTCATTGACACTCTGTAAAAAAGTTGTCATTTCTATACTAACCGTGATTAGCAATGGGTTGTCACTTTGTTGTTGACAATTACTATGTTGTGAATCGCGGTTTGTATAGAAATTTTTACAGAGTGTCATTGACAGCTACCGCTTAGATTAGATGAAAGTATAATACCTATACTTAAAAAGAAGAATTTAATATGTGCTGAACATTAACAGCTAGTTCATCAAACTCAAATCCGATTTTGATGGGATTATGAGCTTCTTGAATAGCTCTAAATTATTATGAACATATTCATATAAAGCGTAAATACAAAGGTGCCTTTGACACCAGAATGATTTACTATCACTAATGAGTTAGCGGTAATTTAATCTATATCTATACATATAATAAAACAGTAAAATTGGCGTTTCTGTACTCGTAACTATACCGTTCGAGGCCCGTGGCAAATTCGTTTTCGTCCCACTATGTCAATCCAATACAAAACACGTCAAGCGATTATTGTAAAAAATAATCGCTTGCCCCTTCCGGCTGGAGGCCCGTGACATTTTGCCGGCTTGCCACCTTGTAGTTACGCCACTGTCTGAACAATTAATATTTTTACAAACTAATTAATGTGGGGGACTGTAATAGAACACAAATCAACGGAAAAAAGTTGTCTGTTTATCTCTGCTACTCTTGAAAATTCGAATAAATCTTTTTTTATTTCATAGCTATTAAGTCTAGGCACACACATAAGATACTTTTTATCCCGGAAAAATGTACGGTTCCCGTGATATACAAATTTTCGCGCAACGAAGTTACGGGCATCAACTAGTAGATAATACCACAGAATACACAACAGTATAAGTATAAAACGAAACATTATAGGAGTTCTAATTAGAACTTTACAAAACTTTCTAATTAGAACCTATTGTATACTTGGAATAAGGCTTTACAATTGTAAAGCCCTATTCCAAGTATACAATAGGTTCGATAATCGATAGGAACAAGTACACCATCAAATACTTGACTTCCATACTAATCTGTCGGTTACCACGTCACACCTTAATGTTGGCTTACACGTAATAAGTTGACAAGTAAATAACTAAATTGTAATTTAACTTTAACTTATAAACTGCATGTAAACATAAAATTTAGTAGCAAGTGGCAAGGTAAGTCACTTAAAATTAAGTTAAAATTTAGTTAACTACTCATCTACTTAATACGTGTAACCAAACCATAACGAGGAAAGAGGCGGGCGATATTTAGTATCGCCTTTAAATATTTTCATAGCATACTTTTTCTTTTTATGAATTTAGAAGATGAAGCCTTTCATTTTTGCACTGACAAATATCTTAACTTGTCCTTTCCCGGGGTTCTCTAGTTAACTAGCTGTTGCCCACGACTACGTCCGCGTGAAACTTTATAAATTTTTGCGTTTTTACATTTTATGATTGCGTTTTTACATTTTAGGTTTCTATTGGTCGAAGCGTAATATTATAATATAGCCTCCCTCGATAGATGGACTAACACAACAGAATTTTTCAATTCTGGCCAGTAGTTCCTAAGCTAATCTCAGCTTTTTAAAACAAACAAACTCTTCAGCTTTATGTTATTAGCATGGATATACTTTACTAACTACATATTATGCTAGTCCATCATGACATAAACAAAAACCGCTACTCCGACGAATGCCCCCCGATTTTTAAACAGATTAGGTCGTTGGCTAAAAATCCCAATGACCTTGCCTCATATCCCGTGTAATCAATATGATTGGAAGTGTTAATCGAAAACAAGCTATTACGCCAATAACACAGCTTGAGTGATCGACTCAAGGTCATATCAGATATTTGTGCATACTGTTTGATTGCTATAACTTCTATCGAATTATTATTTATAATATATACAATATTTAATTGTTATTAATTAACTTTATTTATTTCTGATTCTAAATTTTTATCGGGCTAGCTGTCGCCCGCGACTCGGTCCGCGTGATAACTTTCCTCTTGAAAATTTTCCTTTTTTTTTGCTACAAACCTTAAACAACCCGATACCTTTACAACGAATACAAAACCGTGGAAATCGGTTCGTGCGTTCTGGAGTCATATGGTTAGGAAGGAAACCCCGACTTATTTTTATAAAATAGATACTACTTGACCCCGCAGACGTTATCCTGCCGAGCTATTTTGTAAATCGAAACCATTCTCAGATCCTTTTCAACACACACAAAAAATTTCATAAAAATCAGTCCAGTCGTTTAAGAGAAGTTCAGTGACATACACACTCACAGAATGATATATATAAAGATTTTATTTCATTGAACACTCACAGCTAACATAAAAAAGGGTAATATAAAATATAAATTGGTTGAGGCTACGGTCAACTTACTCGACAAACACCGCACAAGTTCAGTTTGATGCCGCGCCGATTTTCTTTGAAGGCCGACTTTCTCCGACCGACCAGGCCAGCCAATTTGTGCCGAAGTAAGGCATTGCTACGGCAATTTTTTTATAAAAGTACACTGTACAACAGCGTAAGTTGGACTCACACAACAAGGTTTCTGGACAAGTGGGGAGCAAAAATTGAAAAGAAAAGTGTTTTGTATGTAAAACAGCCATGAATATCAGATCATATACTGTCAAACAATAATGCGATGTAGACCAGAAGCGACATCTATTAAGTATCATACAAAAAAACAAAATAGCAAAAGGACACGTTTGTTGTATGAGAGCCCCTTCAAATATTTAATATAGTTTTTAGTATTTGTTATTATAGCGACAACAGAAATACATAGTCTGTAAAATTTTTAACGCTCTAGCTATTACCGTACCTACCGCTGTAGCCTGGAGACAGACAGACTGACAGATATCGAAATATTTGTACTATAATAGTTGTAGTAAATCCTTTCGTTACGAAACCCTAAATTATGAATTTGTTTTTAACATGCCATCAAGATTTAAGGAATCGTGCTTGATACCGAAAAAATCGTGATTGATACAGAAAATTGGTAAACATAATAATTAACAATTTAAGTAAGATCATACCCTCTCTAAGGCCTTAGAGATAATAATATATTTTCCTAATAAATTATGAGCTGGAGACCGCCCCTTAAATAAATATCTCAATTGAACGATGATTAATTGCCGCAGTGACGTCATTAATGTATAATATCCAACGAGCTATACCTGCCCACAGTGTTATATCAATATCATTATCATAAGCCGGCGTTCGCCCGCGGCGCTGCCGACGCTGCTCATGTACCAGGGCTTGTCATTAAAATGTATCATCAATTAACTAAGACAGTATTCATAAATGGGGCAGCACTCGGCAGAAATAAAGTGGCTTACCTAGTGGCCAGTGAATTACCTATTTACTACATATTTGACTAGCATTTTCCCGCGGCTTCGCATCACAAAGTATTTTCATAAAACTTTCACCCCCTGAGGGTAGAATATCAAAAAACTCTTGAACATGTATTTTTTAATTTCAAATCAGTAGCTCAGAAATAAAATTTCAGGTCTCCAAAGAAATGACGCAAGAAATTACGAAATGACGCACTTTCGTAGAGAATTTAATATAAACTTTGACCCCTTTTTCACCACCATGGGGGTAGAATTTCAAAAAAAAAGTTTAAACACTTATCTATTTATTTTAAATCAGAAGCTCAGAAATAAAATTTCATGTCTTTAACTTAAGAAATGACAAACTTTCAATCCTACATACCAAATTTCGTGGCTGTAGCTTTAACGATATCTGCACGATTTTATGAAGTTCTGTCGATATTATGCGTCATGAGCGTTGAGTCCGTAATAAATCCACGAAAGAAGTAATCGTATACAGTGCAGAATTACATAGCAATTTTGTAATGATTCTGACTGCTATAGTCTATCAGGCGTTCCTAATTTATCTAACATTGGTAATTATTATCAACAACTTCAATAATTTAAAAGTTCGTCAGTTTTGTTAGTGAATTTAATAAAGTATAAACAATCAAAATTTGCAATTTTAAGAAACTGGGCACGACGCAGCCTGGTCATTACTTATTCTTTAATTAAAAGATTTCTTTTTATAAAGGTGTAGTTGGTATTTGATTTGTTTGTTAATGAAATTTGGGTATTTAAATCACGACTCATCGTAGAATTTTTACCTTTGCCTACAATTTTCAGCAATTCGTAATGAAATTTTTGTATCGCAGTTTGCACGTCAATTTTTTCCCTTCTCTATAATTTACAACGTAATCACGTTTAAAAATATTCTGATCTATATTGGGAATTACAATCACTTATTTTAGGGTCTGTTTCATCGCTAAGAGACCATCCATAAAGTACGTAACAGTAATTTCACGATTTTTTTACCCTTAACCCAAGGGGTAAATGTGACAAGGGTCACAGGTAGTCACATTTCTAAGACCCATTCCTCTCTACCCTATTGTGATGTCATAAATTATACCTCTAAAAATTGAAACGACCCCAGTATTTCAAACAACATTAAATTTTGCAATGTGATGTCACGAAACTAAGGACCCCCTCTTTCCATGTGACGTACTTTACGGATAGCCCCCAATACCAATAAGTGCCGGATATTCTATCCACAACTTTTTTTGGCACATGTTGTAAGGCGAATTTGTCAAAAAAGTTGTGTATAGCCTATCACTAAACTAAGCGGTAAAAAAGCCTTCTTTATCTTCTATTTTTATTAAGATTTAAATTCTAAAATTATTATGTATATCTTCTTATAAGTTCCCTCTATAGTTAAACACAGGGGTGTTTGAATTTCGGTACCTAAAGGCTACTGTAAAAATATAGCCGTCACAATAAGCGTGTTTCAATATAAACCAAATTAATTAATGATTATACTTTAAGTAATTTACGGCGATCAACTTTATATTTAATATACTTAGATTTTTGCATTGACTTCATTCATAAATAACATCGATTGTCTGTTAGTGTTAATACCGTGATTCACAATCTTTAATGTCTGGTTTACACGTAAAGTAGGTAAATAAATTTTAAGTCATATAACTTGCCACTAAATTTTATGTTTACATGAAGTTAATATCTTAAAATTAAGTTAAAATTTAGTTACCTACTTATCTAATTAATACGTGTAAACCTGACATGAGGGAGTGTACGCTCTACGATTTTTATGCGCGCGCGGCGGTTTGTTACTTAATTATATTGTATAACAAATAAAAGTATATGATTTTACACTGGCGGAAAAAAAATTGCGCGTATAAACATTCCCTTTACATTTTTGTATTAGTATTGTCAAGATGAATAAAATGGAGAAAACTACGTCCCAGCAACGTAAACAAGATTATTCAAATGTTGATTACAGTAAACCGTTCCAGTAGATAACTCTTAAGTGCCGCGGGGTCATCGATGTCAGTTCGCAAGGGGTTATGTTGGAGAAAGTTCACGACCTCCCCGGTGCCTAACCGAACAGGGGTTACCGAACGACACCAGCTGGAACCAATTTCCCTTTTGAATGTCTAGTGTTCAACCTATTTTGTGACATGCCTGTAATGATAGAGTCCATTAACTTCCGAAGTGTCGTATGTAAAAAAGTAAGTAATAAAACTTTGTGGATCGTAAGTGTCCCACATATAGAGTTTACTATAAAAGTAGCAGCGCTGAAAGCGACAAAAAAATGTTGTGATTTGTATGGACTCATTATTCATCAATCATGACTTAATCTAAAATTTTTGGGACTGGCATTGACCTCAAAAAATTATGAAGATTGTGTCAAGAAATAATTGAGGTTCAGCTTAATCGTGAAAAAAATATATTTCAGAACTAATATCATTTCACTTTTAGGTTTATTTATTATTTTATAGTTTTTTTTCTTCGAAGTCGGCTTTTCATTTTTTGTTTAAAAATAATAATAATTTCGCTCTTTTTGTCTAGTGAACTCTGCATAATATTTAAATCAGCTTGGCTACTACAAATAAACATTGCATTTATTTTGATTAGAAACATTATTCCGACAGTCTTTTCTTTTCAATTAAAATTTGTCATGAATTTGATGCTTGATCATGAATATTTCTAAATTTATATTTTTTTTGTTTTTACATATAGCTCCTGCGACTCAACGAGGCACTCAGCTCGAAATGTCAGTTATGTCACCCACCCTCCTGCTTTCCCGCGCAGTATCCCGCATTCGTCTTTTGCGTTGAGTACCGTTAGCATAGAGCAGTTTAAAAAAATGCAAGTCGAAAATTTATGAATTTTATGTCCAGTAGCATTGACATAACAATATCTGCTACTAGCCATTGAGTTATATCTATAGAAACAACACTGCTAGCAATTACATCATTAATTACATCGTAAGATACGTCCAACAATTATATTGATCTCGAGTACACCTTAAACTTTTTCTTACCCGTCCCCGGCCCCGTTCCGCCCCACGTTCCTAGGGCGCGGTACAGAATTTGAGGTCAAGCTAAAATTTTTAACAATTCGAAACTATTGTCAAAATTTATAAATAATACTAAAAAAAGTACAACATTTTTTGTACGGTCCGTACTTTAAAGAAATGTCAGTCGAGCCAAGTTAATCCGCATGAGTTATAAGATATCACATGTTATTTAACTAAATAACTAAGTTATTATAAATAATATATGAAAATACCATTTGTCCATCCAACAAGTATTCGAAGTCTATTTTGATTATATTAAATAAATTAAAAATCTAATTACAAACATTGTATTTTATTTATAGCAAACAACACTTTATCCGATAAGTCTCAATAAGAATAACACTTTTACTTTTACAAAAACTTATATTGAAATACTCGTGTTTGGGTATTAGAATCTTATAAATTATTAAAAATCTTTTTTTTTTCACTACAATTGTGTAGTTTCTAGGTTCAACTTATAGTTATATTACTGTAGCCAGATTATATTACTGTATTATATACTACTTCAGAATCTACAGAATAGTAACTATTTTAAAATACTATTTAAATAACCATTATATAATTTTAATGATGTCTGGTGTGATTTTAGTAATAACGATGAATGTAATTAATATAATGCTACTATGCGTTGAGTTCTTATAACAACGCCGAAACCCTCAAACTTCTGTATATGTGGAATCATGAGTTCTCTCAGCACCTTCAGAACTTTGGTACCAAATCATACTTTTTGGTAGCGTTTATCTAGGCTCATAATGTGATGATGTGTGGTGTAATGGGAGTAATGTTGATGATAATGAATATTATTTGCTTACAGTTCTTTAAACAACTCCGAAACCTTGTATCTATAAGAAATAAGGAGTTCTCCCAGCACCTTTGGAACCAAGGTATACATTGGTACCAAGTCTTACTTTTTGGTAATGTTTACCTGGGATGTTTCGTAGAAAATTAAAATCACCTTATGTTTCCAAATAAATTTTAAGGTATTCCCTCTATTACTCATGGATCCCATCATCATGTCAGCACTTTAGGAAACATGGTACCATTCGAGTCATTCCTAATATAACAAAAAAAGAATCTTGAAAATCGGTTAACAAACAGCTGAGTTATCGTTGACCATACAAAAATAATAATAATATACACCGCCGAACATAGCCTCCTCTTTTGGAAGTCGGTTAAAAAGTTGGAGTAGCAAGTGACCCGTTTTCATTCTCGTGCTTCCCACTTCCCTGCTCACTTGCCTTCCTAATAGAGCTAAATGTATATTACATTGACGATATCGGTCGACATTAAAGAGATTAATAGTATTTATTTGATATCTGTAGTAGCACAACCCTACGTATAACACAGTAATCCAAATCAGTGGTGTTCCCCGTTCTTATCGATTTGTAAACAATCTCCGTTCTATATTTATACATGAGACATCGGGTTCGTCAATCATAAAATAAGTCAGACAGTTACACACAGTCCTACATCAGTCAAGGGGTCTGAGACTGACGCTAGAATGATGGCTGGAAAGTCCATACTAAAAAATGTGCAGTCCGTTAATCAACCAGTTAGCCCTGACTTGTTATTCCTGGTTAAGCCGATGGACTAAACTGATACCAGTTAAGCGTGAGTTACGTTTCGGGGCGTGGCGATTGAACATTTTAACCGACTCCCAAAAACGAGGAGGTTATATGTTTGGCTGTGGATATTACTTTTTTGTGACAAGCCTCGTAGATATCTTTTTTGAGAGAGCTCATATTGAAATATCAGGCTCTTTACCTGCAAAGTTAACTGTTCAAAATTTTCTGCTTTAAATGACAACCCTGGGCCAAATTTGTCCATGTACTTAATACTCTAGGGCTGACAAATGTTAATTTCTGATGAAAAAAGTCCAATAGAGTTAATAATAAAAGCATCTAAAATAAAACATTCATGATACTTATAAAGTAGTACTAGCTTATAGTCGCGGCTTTGCTCAAGTAGAATTCGAAAATTCGTAAAAGAAAAAGTTTTTTTCATAAACGGAATTTTTTTTTAAACCAAAGGTAACTTTCCAATTTCCATCCTCTCAACTAATTCTATGCCAAAAATTAAGTCGATTGGTTTCTTCTTTCTAAAACTCCAAAGTTTTACGCCCTAGAAGGGAAGAACATATATGGAGCGTTGAACGTGCTATCTTTGACTATGTACAGTACGGTTATTATTCAAGCTCCAAGCATAGTCTCGAGAACACGCCGTATAAGCCCCGCTAAACATACAAAACTATTTTATATATTAAATTCTCGTGTCATAATATTTTCTTACTACACCGAACCGGTTTTACAGATATTTGACAAATTTTGTATGCATAGGTTTATTTTAGATTAATATGACTAATTATGTTACGTAGGTAGAGGAAGTACATATTTTGATGGCGGCCTACACTCTTGGGCTATGAAATAAGCATTCCTGCGTCTGCGAAATACATCTATTGCAAACAATATAGTGCGAACATGGAGCACTGAAGCACAAATATTATAGCCGGGGAGATGAGAGTGCTATTTTTGTAGTAACTTGTGTGCCGTGGAGACCTAGTACGTTTCAAAGATTAGGCAAAACGTTGAAAAAAATAACGGTGGCATTTTTTATTTTAGCGGTGGGATAATACGCTACAGCGATTTAAAGATTATAAGGAGATTGCTTTGAAATTATTTTTGTACATATAACATTTATTGGACGATTTTATACAGTAAGACCCTAAGTAAATTTAGTTAAATGTGACGTAAAATATCTCGGAAGTTTGACTATGTAAATATGAGGCTATATTGTTCTATGTTATTACAGGCTGACCTTACATTTAAATCAGTGATTTACATGTAAATGTTCTTTTGGGTATTTTAAACATCAAGGGGTATTTCAAATCTTAATCTGACGGTTTCGATGGTATTTTGGGGCCTAAAAATCACTTTTTAAGTACCGAACTAACTAGGAAAACTGTTTTTTATATTGTGGCGGTACCCATATTAAGCGTATATAAACGACAGCTGAAATGTGTCACGTGGACTTCGGCCTTGCCGAGTATAACACCTCTCTCGGTCGAAAGATCTTCCTTTGGCCACCACGTTCATTCCCACAATATCATGATAACCAGAGATATGTAAAAATTTAGAGCGTCCGTAGCCTAGTGGATTTGCTTTGGTGCTTTCGAGAGGGTGCAGGTTCGTACTCCGGTGGAGTCGGATACCAACGAAACACAGAGACGAGTGTCTATAGGCGAATGGGCCGGTTCGACCGAATTGATACTATGGCCTGACAGAAAACTGGCGTTAAACAGCATTGTGCTGTGTTCCGTTCAGTGAGTGTATTTACCAGTGACCCAACTTCCCTAGTCCCTTTATCCCTACTCCCATTCCCTATTTCCTCACAAAGGCCGGCAAGCGTTTGCGACTCCTGCGGATGTTACGAGTGTCCATTGACGACGGCAGTTGCTTTCCATCAGGTTACCCTTCTATACCCGGCCGCAAAGTCATGTCTTTCTTATTAGACGTCCAAATTCGCTTATAACCAGAAGAAAATAATTTAACTAGCTCACATATTCTTTATTCGCGTACGAAACGAAATCCGCTTTCAAAACATTTCGGTCGTATGCGAACAACGAATTCGAAAACCTTATACGGAAAACGTAAGTTTGGAGCCAGCCTAAGAAATTCAATACTTCAGTTTTAGTACTTTGTAAACTTTTACCGACCAATAAAACATTGTTATATTGTTTCATGTAAGACCGTTGATTTTATAGTATTACGCGCGGACCCGACAGAGCTTGTCCTGCCGGTCTGGGTTTGTGAACCTAACCATTCTTAAAACCTCTTAAAACACACCAAAAAATGTATCTAAATTGGCCCAGCCAGCCCAGTGACAAACAAGGCCTTGTCTGTCTACTGCCTCTATGCTTCGTGTGTCTGAAAGGTTTTATGTATTCTATCAAGATTGGCGGCATGGTTCATTAACCTTCTGTCGAAAAATGTCATTTCCATACAAAACGCGATTGTAAAGAAAGTGTTGTGTTGTCACTTCGTTGTTTACAATCGCGGTTTGTATAGAAATTTGACAGAGGGTTATGTAAAATCAGGGAAGTTAAAACAGATATAGAAATCATGGTTCTAAATAATTTGGTCACGTTATGTCAAACCCAGCTGACAGATCACGACTTCATGCAATTGAATTCCGATTGATATATATGATATGTATGATTGATACATACGTCATTTGGGACCCCCCTGAGATCAGAAATGTGACCAACTGTGGTTAAGTAAAAGGTTTGTAAAAATAATGATATTTTAGAAAAGTCGTTGGCGAATACGTGAATTAACATTTATTCCGGGAACGCAGAATTCAAAGGAACTCTACGAATCTTATAATGAATATTGATTGATTATATAGTACGGTTAGACGTATGGCATGTATATATAACAGACAGAGGTAAATACCCTCTTTCTACAGTACTTTACCATTTTCCTTGTATCGTGAACTGCTCGACCTTACAATCGTCACAGAAAATTAAATTTATGAATAAAATTATTTGCATTTCGTAAATTTGGGGCTATGTGATACACTAGTATATATTGTAATTATTTATGTTTGTTTCTACTCATATATTAACAACTAACATTGAATACTGTATTTTGATACAACACATACTTTTGAGACACAAGGTTTTATCTAGGTCTAATAATTTCAGGCCAGTAACAAGCTAGTTTAATAAGACTTAAAGTAGGAACTGGCTTGTGCACAATCAAGTCTAGTAACGAGCCAGTTTTTGGACGACTATGAAAATTAACTGCTCTCAATTTTTTAAGCTTTTTTTATTCTATGGACGATTCACACCACGTCAATCTGACCCCGTGCTAAGTACCTGAAGGACTTGTGTTACAGGTACCGGAAAACGGAAACATTTATAATATTTTTATATTATTACACATATTTAAGATTTTCATTATAACATCCATGACCCAGGAACATTGAAAAACTTGTTGTTCTGTCGGTGGAGCTCGAACCCGTGACCCCCGGCGTTAGCTACCAAAGCGCTCAACCACTGCGCTACATAGGTCGTCCACTAGCTTTGAGTTATCACCTAGTGTGACCTGTGCTTATAACTTAGTTGTAGGCGATATTTTAGTTTCTATTTAGTACCGCTGGTTAGTAACTGGATGTTTCCAGGGGACCTAAAAACGTCGTAATAAATAAAAAATATTGAATTGCCATACAATTCGTTTTCGTACATTTTGTGAAAAACTCGAATAGTTTTTATAAAAATGTTACTTCAAAATCAATTTGAATGAACGGTGAAATCACTGTTTTGCAGAATTAGTAGTTATTTACAAGAAAAATGACAAATTGAATTGCTGTTAGCAATATTGCGAAGTGATCTCTTTAGAGCGGCTGGCCAGTTACTAGATTGAGCGGAACTTTTATAATCTCTACTAGGGTAGCAACACAAAATCATCAATTGAAAAGTTAATTATTTCTCTCCTTTTCGGTAATTATAATAGCAAAAAAGTTTAAGTTTTAACAATTAATCAGGAAATTAATTCTAATGTCATATAATTAAAATAATAGGTTAACAAAAAAAGTTGGCTCGTATTGCCCATAAATAATTTTGACTCGTGTCGGCCAAGACCAACTTATCAGCAGTGGCTTGCTGATCCTAGTAACTATAATAATAATACAACATATCAAAGCTTCCATTTCTTTTTGAATAACATTTTTTTTTTGTAATATTCGTGTAGAACATTAACGTGTCGGCTTAAGTTGCTAAGTAATTCCCCGAGCGGCGGGCGCCGGTGACTACAAAGTAACAAGGAAATTAATTGTTTTTACTTAAAAACAAAATAGCTATGTCCAAGTTGAACTTATTCAGGGCTTATAACATATAGACTTATACAATATACAACAAAACAAAGTAATACTACTTGTACCATTATTTTGGTGAATCATCTTTTCTTTGCCCCGACAAATCTTTGAATAAAAAGTCAATCAAACTATTTTTATTGATATAATAGCTCATTTTATAAGTTTATTCGATAGCCAATGATAAATGTTCACCGATAATTTAATAAACAAATTCAAAATCTAAACATTTCTGTGCATAAAGTCGGTGGTTCAGGAGACAAAACAATATTTACACACAAATTCTGGGACATTTTTGTCCCCGGTAAACTGCTCATAAACATATAAGAACTGTATTTTTTCTAAAACTCTCAGTTATAATGTTAAGGATAATGTGTACATGATTAGATTTAAATTAGGTATTAGTCATTACTGTATATTATAATACTGTCAACGCTCGATTACGTTCCACTTAAAATGACTTATCTTAAAAACTAAAAGGTAATATGAAGTTATGGATTACGAAAATTCAAAACCGCATAGCTTTATTTCCCCAAATGTACACATGCACAATCGGGAAAATGAAGCTGTACACAAAGGTGTACGTGTGGAACAAATTTAATTTCCTGTACACTCAGCATCCAGGAATCAGATTATAATTTCTGAATTACAGTCTCAACATTACTGTCACAGAATGCAGTAAAAAACGCGATAATAGGAGTAAGTAATATTTCTAGAAGTACAGTAATATTGTTATGTAGCACAATGGATACTTCTGTTTATCATAATAGTTAACTAATCCATTGAACGTTTGCTTCAGTATAATAAAATATTATGAATGTATTGTATATATTACAATTCTGTTTTATATATGTTTGGGAAAAATTCGCCTGAAAATATTTTGCACTTTTTATGAACTCACTAAACGTTCTTCAACTGGGCAATGTTTCCTTTTTCAATCTCGATTCTAACGCTCGTTTGCATCAATACATTCTAAATTCCAAATTCTCTGTTATTAGGCTACGGTATACATGTTACGTTTGAGTCAACAAATCGGGAGCGTAAATCGTATACATACAAAACACATTAACACCCGGGATATACGATGTTAGTTTTTTGCAATGTAATATTAGAAAAGGCCTATAAAATAACGTAAGTCACAAGTCATCTCGAAGGCGTTTTGTTTTTGTTCGATCTCGGCAGATGTTCAGCGAGGCTTGAGGTGTGAGCCCGTTTATATGAAATTCTGTCAATCAACGTCACATCCGAATATCAATTACTTTGCCAATTCGTGTGTATGTGTACACAATTTCGTGGAAACCTGATATTGAAACAAATAAAAATGCCTAAAGGCGTAATAAGTTGTATTTGTGTATGAATTATGCGTGACATACTATCTTAAGCCTTGCGACAGGTGGTCTTGGCGGAGTCATTTTATTATATATAATATCTTAATTGTCATTTAAGATCTCTAGCTACCGTCGATATTTAAGGAGATCGGAGTATTCCATTACAAAGTAGTGATGTAACGGATATTCGTATTCCCGTTCGCGAATATTCGAATATTTTTTATTATTCGCATCAAAATAGAATATCTAATAATAATAAATAATACGAAAAAACACCTATTCTTCCAGCTTCTTACACCCTTATGGTATTACACTTAATTTCGGAAATAAAAAAGCTAACAAAGTCAACATTGATTTATTGTACTAATGGGGGTCGCTAATATATATCAATATCCAAGGACCTGGGATTTCTATAGCGCGATACAGGAAACAAATTTAAAGTCTGTAGCGCCTTCTATCGACTGTTATACTAACTATATTATACTTAACGCATATATTTATTGTTAATTCATACTTCTGAATACATACATACATTACATTCTGAATTAAATTTTCATTTATGAAAAAAAGAAACTTCAGAGGCCTGATTAAATCTAACATTCGTCAGCCTTATAACAACTATGTAGGGTTTGCATTTATTTAGTAGTATTATAACATTACTTATACCACTTTCAAATATCGTTTACAATTCCTATTTACTAAAATACTAAACAATTACTTGAAACAAAATGATTAAACTTTAAATATCCAATGTATAAGGTATTTATAACCTTTGGCTTTAAATGTACATTTTTTAATTCCTTCATATTTCAGAGGAATTAATTATAATAAATATCTAGTATAAATTTAAAAAAACCTAACAAAAAAATCCTATTTGTAAATAAACCAAAACCAGATGAAATTTCTGTGACTAAATTCATTCAATTAACCAATATCGGCTTCACAATGTTCTATAACATGACCGACCCAAAACGTCAAACGTATCATACAATTTACGCGCACTTTGATTGGTGAATTTTAAAATTTTCGCTTTCGCAACGTTGAAGATAAATAAAAGAAATCGCATTAGCGTTCGCGAATGTGAAAAATCCACCAGTCGGTACATCACTATTACAATAGAATATTTTGTCATGAAATACCTCTGATATTTCATAACCTATATACCTATATACCTCTAGTATTTCATGACAAAATATTCTATTTCATGATTTTCTAACAGTTTTACTGAAACTAGAGATAAAAATTCAGCTGTAATTTAACCGATCGTAGTTCATAAAAATTTAAGTAGACTTTTATATCCATAGCAATTATTTGTATAATAGAGTAGCTTTTGCTTGCGGCTTCGCTCGCGTTCCCTATTTTGAATTTACTAGCCAGACTTTAAAACCAAAAATCTTTTTAACCGACTTCCAAAAACGAGGAGGTTATTATGTTCGGCTGTGGATATATTTTTTTTCTTTTTTTTTTTTATGTATGTTCAACCATAGCTCCGCCGTTTGTGAACCGATTTTCAAAATTTTTGTTTTGTTGTATAGGGTATTGTTCCGAATAGGTCCCATATTCACCATGATGGTGGCTGATGATGGGAACCATGAGTAAT
>JAOTAV010039747.1:0-18272 GCA_026546445.1 Cyclargus thomasi
ACCGAAATAACACAAATTTAACAAAAAATACAAAACTCACAACGTCACTCTCTGAAATCCCCGCCAAAACTCCTTCTACTTCTTTTGAAATTATTACATACGTGGTTTTTAACGTAATTATCGAATTTCACGCAAACGAAGCCGCGTTCAAAAAGCTAGTATTTTATAATTTTAACCGGATAATAGGATTCCAGCGCGACAATTTAACTATTCAGTTAGTTTAACTATAACTGCTAAGTTTCGCTAATTTCCAGTGTTAATGCTAATATTGTTAAACCTTCGAGTTAAATAGTTAGCGTCGAGTTTCAGTCACTTGTGTGTAGTTTAAGATGTATGTATATTTAAGCAGGTGATTTTTTATGAAATTTAGCTGGAAAACGAGCAGACGGGTCCCCTCATAGGAAGAAACGGTTTTCGCCCATGGAACGGGATCAAAAAAGTTGTAAGTCCGTTGCCTGCCTTTCGTGAAGAACTTTAACCAAAAATAAAAAAAACTGGCGTGAAACGGCGTTGTGCTGTGGTTTGTTCCGTGAGTGAGTTTACTGGTGACCCAACTTCCCTAATCCACTATCCATATACCCTCATAAAGGCCGACAGCGCACTTACGACTCTTGGGATGTCGCGAGTGTCCATGGGCGACGGTACTTACCATCCATCAGGTAACCCGCTTACCCTCTTTATATCATAAAAGAAAGGAATAGTAAAATGGATTGGAACGATATATTTCTTTATTCGACATCACACGCTAGTTTCAAAATCAAAAACCAAAATCTTTTTATTCAAAATAAGTACTTTATAAATTCACTTTCTGAACGTCGAGACTACGGTGCCTACCACCGGTTCTGGAACTAACCCGGCGAGAAAAACCGGCGTAACAAACTCGCACGGGTCCATTTTTTTCCAAAAAAATGGAAAATATTAAATAACAATAAAATGTCTTAAAACTAATTTAATGAACAATAATTGTTTTACATACATAAGTAATTGTAAGTCAATGTAAATATTACAATCTATTGTAACTTATTTATAAAATAATTATAAAAAAATAAATAAAAAACAAAGTTACGTAAAAATGTAAAGGCACGAACCGATTTCGACAGTTTTCCATTCGTTAGAAAGGTCTCGAAAACTCCGGAAAATGTTCACGAGCACTTTCGTTAAAATAATTTTCCAATTCTCGAATATCACACTTGATTTAATCATAACAAACTGCGAGAGGTCGCCGTGATAGTCTCAGGAATTCCGACGTAATGATCTACAAAATGGCAAAGCGTTTTGTCACTTTGTACGTACTCGGTGTCTTCTTGAAGGCGACAGCCTTTCTAATATATAAAATTCGTGTTACAGTTTTCGTTGCCATACTTACCGAAACGGCTTGACCGATTTTTAATTAAATTTTTTATGCTGATCCGGTATCGGATATGAATATCGGCCAACAACTATTTTTCATCCCTCTAAACTATTTATATGGCAAAACAACGTTTGCCATATAAATCAGGGTCAGCTAGTATACATATAATAAAACAGTAAAATAGGATTGTCTGTACATTTAATATTTTTACAAAATAATCAATGTGGGGACTAAGGAACAGTAATAGAACACATATTGACAAAAAAAAAGTTGTCTGTATGTTTGTATGTGCTAATCTCAGAAACTACTAGACGGATTTGAATAAATATTTTTTTGTTTAATAGCTATTAGGTCTGGGCAACATATAGGATACTTTTTATCCCGGGACAATGTACGGTTACCGCGTGATAAACAAATTTTTGTGCAACGAAGTTGCGGGTACCGAGTGTCCATGGGCGACACCAATTATCATCAGGTATCACGTTTACTCGCTTGCCCCCTAAATATCATTAAAAAAATTTCGAAATCGGTCCGCAAACGTCGGAGTAATGCGTGGTCAAACATAAAAAAAAGAACATATATACGGTCGAATTGAAAAACCTCCTCCTTTTTTTGAAGTCGGTTAAAAATAGTGTAGTGCGTTGGAGTAAAAGAACGGCTAGCTCTCAGTTATACATTTGCCACACAACACACAACAAGCTTATGAACAAAAGACACCAAAACACTTTAAAACGAAATCAACAAAATTATATAAAAAAACCAAAGTAAGTAGTCCAAAATACGAGAATAAAACGTTAGCACACGGGAAAGTCGTCTTTCAGGCAACGCGTGTAGCAAACTTCTAAAACCTGCCAAGGAGGTTACAATAATAATGCGTCGCTACCATGTTTTATTTCGGAATTAAAAAAATATATTGCAACAAAATAGACGCACCTTGATGTTCTAAATGACCTTAAATAAAGAAAAAAAAAAAAAAAAAATAGACGCACGTTGTCAAGTGCGACATATTTTCTGGGTCCGTGGCAGAGTGTGTACGTTAACTGTCATAAAAGAGTGGGAAACCTTCCATTAAATTGTCATGAGCGTGTGGCTCGGAAGAAATGTTATGGCTATTTTATCTTCCGTAGTAAACATCGAAATACAGTGAGTATAGAACGATTCACTTTCATACATTATACCATTGAAATGTGGCTACAGTTTGAATCCTACAAATCCGGATTCTAAAACCATAATAATAATGAACAGTGAATAGTATGAAATAATTCTTCCGGAAGAAATGTTATGGCTATTTTATCTTCCGTACTAAACATCGAAACACAATGAGTATATAATGATTCACTTTCATACATTATACCATTGAAATGTGGCTACAGTTTGTATCCTATAAATCCGGATTCCAAAACCATAATAATAATGAACTGAAAAGTATGAAATAATTCTAAAATCCCCACCTCCTGATAAGTGGTGTACTTGTAAAATAAGTTATGGATAGCCTATCCAAGACAGGGAGTAGTGCAGCAGGCCCAAACACTAACAATAAAATTAGTTTTTCATGATTCACCTAATTCCAGACCATTTTTGTTTAAAATCTTATTTTTAATCAGAAACCAAAACATGTCGGATAGTCTGTCGACTAGATCCGACTTTTGGGATTGGTGCCGAAAAACTTGATAGATCACTATACGTTTTAAAAAAAGCGACTGAGAGGACGGTTTAGTATAAATTTTTTGCAATTTCACTAATTTCATATAATCTTCTTTAGTATAATATTTCGATGGTTTGAAACTTGACGATTTTTATAGAAAGCTATTTTCTTAGGACGACAAAAAAAATATAAGAAAACTTTTTGCCAATTAATACGGTCGAGCAGTGGTCGTTTATGTTGGGGTGTGATTGGTTACCATGATTGTGTAGCATATACGAGTACAGTGTAATGAAATTTTGGGGTCTTTACGGGTCCCTTAAAGCGTTTGCTTCGTACGTAGCAACCCTGAAAGAATAACTTCTGAAATAATATCTCTCTATAACAAAACTAATGGACCCAATAGAACGTCCTGCCTTTGCGACAAAATTCTTTTATCACGCGGGAACCATACATTTTTCCAGGATAAAAAAAAATCACCTTCATACCAAATTTCAGCAAAATTGGTCCCTAGTTTGGGCATGAAGATAAAACAGACAGAAACGCTTTTGCATTTACAACATTATTACGGGAGTATTGATTCTGAGCTAAGTTTTACCAAATTACTTTGAAAAATACACTGCGCAAAATGGAAATGACATTTCGTTAAATATGGCGACCGTATGTCAGCGAAACGGCGGACACGTCCCACTTTCAGTTCAGCACATTACTTCAACTTTCTAGGATATTAAAGTAAAGTGATTTGACATCCATCCTTTACGTGAGATTCTTTACATCACGCTATTTAGGATGATGTCAGTTCGAGATGTAACTTCAGAGGGCGGTAAAAGCAAAATTGACTACGCATAATTCCGTTTTATACTTGATCGAGCTACGAAACGTTTCATTTTTTAAATATAAATACTACATTGCATTTGTGAGCGTCTGTAGTAGCGAAAACACGATAGCTTAAAATTTTCTCGATAAAAAAAAAATCACAAAGATGCCTCTAAATTGCGCAGAGAAAGACGATGTTTTGTTATTAATTTATTCACTTAATATCCACAATCTATATTAATAATAAAGCAGAAGAGTTTGCTTGTTTCAACGCGCTAATCTCAGGAACGACTGGCCGGAATTGAAAAATGGTTGGTTGGTCAATTTATCGAAGGGAGCTATAGGCTATATAACATCACGCTACGACCAATAGGAGCCGAGCAGTAATCAAAAATGTCACGCGGGCGTAGTCGCGGGCAACAGCTATATAATATTACTAGATATATTATATATAGATACTAGGTCGCCCTGCGGTCGAAATTCGAACATAAATATTTCTAAATTCAATTACAGATTTAAAATTGACATAAAGGTCTCGTCGAACCAGGCCGTTAAATTTTATAAAAAAAATCGCGGACTTCCACGATTAACAAAAGAGCATTTTATTTTTTAAAATATGCATGAATAAATAATATTCTAAAATAATATTGGTATTCAACGCTCCTCCTCCATACCAACTATAACTGGGAGAAATTTCATGCTTTTACATATAAGCGTCTTTCGTAAAAAGGTGTACAAAGTTTTCCGCTCGCGTATTAATATACAGATGAATGGGAAAATGTATTTATTGGTCCCCTCTTTACACCCTAACGCAGATATCAATCGACTTATTTAGTTTAGACAAAGTTGAAAGGATGGAGTAACATAGGCTACTTATGGTCTTTTTTTCAATGATATTTAGGGGGCAAGTGAGCAGACGGGTTACCTGATGGAAAATAACTGCCGTTGCCCACGGACACTAGTTATTTGCGAAGAGTCGTAAATCACTAGTGTCCG
The DNA here is from genome assembly GCA_026546445.1 of Cyclargus thomasi. Classification (NCBI taxonomy): domain Eukaryota; kingdom Metazoa; phylum Arthropoda; class Insecta; order Lepidoptera; family Lycaenidae; genus Cyclargus; species Cyclargus thomasi. The sequence continues at coordinate 4,806 of JAOTAV010039747.1, forward strand.
TGGGCATGCATTGCCAGCCTTTATTAGGGAATAGGGAATAGGGAATGGGAATAGGGATAGGGATAGGGAGATTAGGCAAGTTGGGCAACCGGTAAATTCATTCACTGAACCAAACACAGCACAACGCCGTTTCACACCAGTTTTCTGTGAAACACGATTTTACAGAAAATGTTATGTACTTGAGATCGGAGAATGTCTCATTGGTACACGCCTCCATCGGGGTTCGAACATGCACTCTCTCGAGTGCGAACCAAAGGTCTTAAACACTAGGCTACGATGCTCAAAAAACATAATGCTTATAAAGGAGCTTGGAAGAACATACTTTTCCACAAAAAGATAGAGGTCGTATTAAAAAACTAATAGCTTAATTAAACATTTGTTGGTTCCGAAAAAGTAAAGTTTTCTTTGGAAAGCCTACTATCCAATTTTTAAGAATTATTTCACCACAATAATTGCTTCATAAGCTATATCAATAGCTAACTATAAGCCACTTTAATAGCTAACTCTAAGCTACATAATAGCTAACTACAGGCTATACTCCAGCGCTCAATAATTTAATATACAGAACGGCGAACTCGCGACAAACTTCACAGCAATCCCGCAGTTCCATAACTTGTACCAACTTCACTGTGTAAGCCGAGCAACCACCGAAACCATTAATAAGTGAAGTGGTTTCGGAACGTCGAAGTACAGTGCAGTATAGAACGGTTACGTCCTTCGAAAGCCCAAATATAGATGCAGTGCTTAGAGCAATGAAAATTGAGTTTTTTTTTTCATGAAAATTAGTGGGCAAGCGAGCAGACGGGTTACCTGATGGAAAGTAACTGGCATCACCTATGGACACTCGCGATATCCGAAGAGTCGCATGTGCGTTGCCAGAATCGGAAATGGGAATAGGGATTAGGGAAGTTGGGCCACCGGTAAACTCACTCACTGAACGAAACACAGCATAACGCCGTTTCACGTGAGTTTTTCTGTGTGGCCGTGGTAACACTCCGGTCGAGCCGGCCCATTCATGCCGAAGCATGGCAAAAAGTGACTGAGCCGAGCTTGAATAATAATTGATAGTAGTTTCACTAAATGTATACCTTACGCCGTCAACCGAGAACGAGATTATTATAAATATAATATGCAACTTTATGATCTAGGCTATAAGTTTCATTTTCTAGCGACATTGCTCTGTCGTCAATATCGTCGCCGTCATTGAAGGCAAAGAAGAAAATGAAACCTGTAGTCTGTGTCATAAAGTTGCATTTTATATCAGGCCGCAAATTCTCGTTCTCGGTTGACGGTGTTGGTGGACAAACGGCCTTAGGGTGGCATCCGAATTTGCGGCGTGCGACTACCTTTGACTACCGACAAAATTGCGAATGCCGCTTTCTGACCTTGGAATTAGTTTCATTTTTAACCGACTTCAAAAAAACCAGGAGGTAATATGTTCAGCTGAACTGAAATATTATGTATTACTTTTTAGTTTATTTTTTGTTATTGTCTTCGCTATTACGAAGCTGTGGTTGCAAAAATGCCATTTTAGGTTATAAGTAATAAATTGAATTCATAGCTGAAATAGCGTGCCTTTAGTGCATGGAATCATTTTAAGGGTTCCGCAACCAAAAGTTAAAAACGGGAGATATCTGTCATTCCGTCCATTTTTCCTTCTGTCTGTCTGTCCGTTCGACTCCTTCATGCTGTATCTTAAGAACGGTAATAGCTAGAGTTGAAACTATCACAGAATGTGTATTTCTGTTGCCGCTATAACAACAAATACTAAAAACAAAATAAAATAAAAGTTTGAAGGGAACTCTCATACAAAAAAACATTTTTTATGCCAGGTTTCTCCTTTTTAAAACTAGACGTAGGGCGACCCATTAGTATCTCTAAATCGCGCTATCTCTATTTCATAATAATAATAATAATAATAATAAAATCTTTATTTCCCATTTTAAAACATTACACAGCCTTAATAAAACAAATTATACACAAAAAAAAACACACCGAAACAAAAAACAAAAAAAACCTTAAACTAATTGGTAATAAATTTATGGCAGTGTTATGCCAAAAATGAGGAAAAAGGGGACCACTCAGGTTATGACAGCCGCGGCATCGCCGCTGTCCCTGGTCTTCCGTGATCACCTACCCCCATCAAACAATGTCTTATACATTCAAAAATTAAAAAAAAATATGTTCAATGTGCATTGTATTTAAAAAACATTTCATAATACTATTATTTCGAGAGAATCGATTGTTATAACTGTTCAACTTCTAGAATAAGTTTTTCTAATTTTTTACTCTCTACTGGTATGGAACGCACATGGCCCGTTTTCGACTCAGTTACTCTTCCATAGCATTTATCACTCGTAGGTTCGAATGAATTTCTGAATAACCACCACATCTTTATGGAAATAAAATATATGCAAATGAAAATAAATTAATAATGTAAAAGGCTTTACAAATAGGTTATATCTTCATGAAATATTTTAGGGCTTGACAAGTGCAGGCACCGTAAGCGCCTCATTTCTTGATGGTACCATCAAGGACATTAAGTCATAGGCCGGATATGTCTAAACAATTTTAACCAGAGATCTGTCGGTAGGTTTTGACATATCGATGCCTTACAGCCTCAACCTCGTATCTTAAAAATGGCAACATTAAAATCTAGCCGGTGGAGACAAAAAAAAACTGATTATATATTTTTTCTTAGTGAGTGTACGAAACTAGATATGAGGTTATTTGATAAGCAATATTTTTACTTATAACCTAAAATATCAGACATTTTTAAGATACGAGGTTGCAACATGGCAACCAAATTACGCATGGCTGTGGGTATGAATAAACTTCCCTGATAGCATAATCATTTGAAGAAATACGCACCGTACGATGTGAACACAGTATCTAAAGAAATAAGTTACCCTAATCCCACCAAAAACAATCTGTAAAAAAAATGGCCAAGTCTCGATTGAGATGCTTGTAAAAAAGTAATGAAATCTAGACAAAGGCGTGCCAAGTGAAAAGTTTCTTATTACCATTTGTATATTATTATAACTAATGTTATATGACTAGCCTTTGACCATTCTAAATTCGTTAGTAAGTAAAAGTCAAAAGCCAGTCGTCGTAGAAAGTTTATTTTTGGCACAGTTTTTAACCGACTTCCAAAAACGAGGAGGTTATTGTTAGTACACATTTTTGTATTCTATTTTTTCCAATGGTACGGAACCGGTTTTTAAAGGGATCCGCTTCCTCGAGCTACTTTCCAACTTATGAGGTACAACACTAAAAAATCACCACAACAGTCGTCAAAATAGTCATGGTTTTGTCAAAATAGTCAAATTTAAATTCGAAAGAAAAAAATTTCGATTATCCTAGTTTTTACAGTTTTCCCTTTAAATGACCATTAAAACTTAGCTCTGTACCAAATTTCAGCTCTATGAGTTCAAAGGTAGTAGTAGTTCTATTTTGCTATTATGAAACTTTGCTATCGCTTAACTTCAGGACCAAATGACATACAAATTTCAGCTTTCTGGTATTATCCAGAGGTTCTCAAATAGGGGGCTGAAAATCCGCCGGCATGGTTCCTGTAAAGATAGTACGGCCACGGCAGTGTTTGCTTCGCGCTCGACTTGGCTATGCCACTGCCGTTCCATCAGATAGCTGATATTAAATCAAGTTTCTGTCCAATAACTGGATACTTATAGTTAAACTAGTTAGTGCACTATAAAGTAAATGACCAGTTTTGAGGTAATAACTGTTATTATTACTGTTTCCCCTTTCTTCCAAATGACTGAAAGAGTGTAATAAAATCTCTCGTATTTCGATTTCTAATTTCATCCGCCTGTCATGTTCCACATAAAATTATAACCTCAACGAGGGGGAGTTGAATTGTTATAATTGCTTTATGAAAATGGCGCTTGTGTGCCTCGTGAATTAATTATAGGTGCAAGTTTAATTTAACCTTATTTAGATGTAATAAAACTAATTAATGTTTCGGTTAAATGTCAATTAATTTTAATCTCTGACAAATCTTAGTATAATATAATATAGACTGATTTCTACTAGTGTTAAAAAAAAATAATCGGACGCGACTGACAGTCGCGATCTAGACAAAAATTGTACAATCAGAGAAGTTGAAATAGATATAGATCGTGGATCTAAGTTATTTGACTGGGTTACGTAGAAACTCAGCCGACAGATCACGACTTACATGGAATTGGCATACTCTGACCAAATGTCGTGGGTCCGTCAACTAGCTCTCTTTTAATTTCCCCCATTATACATTGAAGTGTGCAAACTATAAGGCGTATGTCGCGGACGTTTTGTGTGGGCTGTCAGCCACAACTGACAAGTCGCGTCCGATCAGTTTGTTTTCAACTTAATTCTAGACATAACGGTCATCGCATATACTATATAGAGTATTTTGTTAGCACCGCATTTTAAAATTCGTCGTATGGCAATGATATTGTGATACCTCGCACATTGTTTAGCAAACTGAATAAAAAAAACGAGGCAATCGAGAATCGCAGCGCGTACGGTGCTGACAAATGCTTTCACGATCACCTTTATAAACCGCAAAACACAATATTCTAAATGTGAAAGTGTATCTGTATCTATCTGTAACCTCTTTACGCTCAAACAGCTGAACTGATTTTGCTGAAATTGAGTAAAGAGATAATTTGAGTAAGAAATATTCCGGGGAAGCACAAAGGATACTTTTCAATCCGAAAAAATGTACGGTTCCCGCGCGATTGACTAATTTTGGCGAAACGGAATTGCGAGTGTCTTTAGTACTCGTCACTAAAATGAGAGCTAATACATATTTTTTTTAATTTCAGGAGGACATAGAGAAGATAGATTTGACAGATCCTGACCTGAACAAAGCGGCCACGAAGATCCAGGCCTCGTTCCGAGGACACAAAGTCCGCAAAGACGTTAATTAGACCCCCCTTAAAAATCCTTCGTATGTATTATAAAAATGTTTTGACTTCAAATCGTTTTCCAAAATAAAAAAGATAATTTTGAATTTCGAGCACAATTCTACCATGATTGACAGAACGAACTAGTAGGTTAGGCTTAAACAAAGCGAGTATAACCGCTGAGAGCATGCTTTAAATGACTGACCGATGCAGTCATGGCGCGCATCCATTTATGAGAATAAGTCAAACTTATTCAAAAACTTTTCTAAAGGTTGACATTCAAGAGCGATCTACATGGCTATCTTACCTCGGGCTAACTAAAATCAAAATGGCATATTCGGCTCTCGAGTAACATCTTTTTTGCGCGGTTATAATTCTATCGTGCCAGTCGATTCATTTGGGCCGCCAGTGTTTTCATATTTTGAAAACGAATTTTGTATCGACAGCATGCTAAAAAGATCGATGGATCGCTCGTGAATCAAAAAAACGGTCACATTAACTAGACATTAATAATTTCATTTTGGAAAAATGGGAAAATACTTAACAACATTTCCAAAAACTGCAATAGAAAACGAATTATTACTGATAAAAGCATTGATATTTTGGTTAGTTTCCTGATGCTCGTTTTGGATATTTTATTTTTTTTTTCAAAAGTTATTATCAAAGTTTAGTTAATGCGACCGTATTGTACCTTCGGTCAGCTTACTGGTTTGTTTAGTCTATTGTAATTCTACTGCCCGCCATTTTTATTATACATACAAAGGCTTAGTAAGTAATCGTAAAATGTCAATTTTCTACTCAAAATTTTTTGAGTTCATATCAGTGGAAAATAGACGTGAAAGATTACGGTAGACCTAATTACGAAACTTCGAGAGTCCCTTTTGTAACAAAAGTGTAGTCACCCTACTTGGCTTGTATGTTTGGTTTTTAAGTTAGATTTAAAATAAATTTGTCGTTCGAATACGATATCATGAGAATTAGGAATTTATTTCCTCGGAAAATTATAAGTATGGAGTGTAAATGAATTTTAGAGTAATTTTGAAACTTTATTCCAATTAGCAATACATTCCAATAGAATATATTGTATAAAAAATATAACGGTTTATTAGAATCAAATCACAATGGCCACTAAATATTTTGAAAGAAGTTCAAATACTGTTAACAAAGCCAATGTTGTAGAAGAAAGTAAAAAAAGTATTCTGAGACGGCCATTTTGATAATAGAATGGCAATGTCATTCGATTTTCAAAACTGACAAAATTGGTGCCACATATAACTTCAGAAACAGATTATGAATCGTAGTATGAAATACTCAAAGTAGCCATTTTAGGTTTTCAGATCTTGCCTAGCTTACTTTTAGATTCTAATTTTCGATACAGACTCTTCATTTTCACGTAACTAAAGATGAAATTTGTATTACAGTTTGAAAAAATCTCTAGTCACTCAATTTCATTGAAACTTCATTATAATGAAGTTATATCTCGTTTTGTGGTTATAGGTCAAATAGTATAACATAATTTTGACTACCATCTCTAGTTACTTTAATTAATATTATATACAACGTAATATTTTATCACGTAACGTATTTATTATTATAATTATTGTATCATCAAAGCAGTACCTAAAAGTACAATATTCTATTTCATTATATTTTGTGTAATCAAAACAAATTATTTATTTGGGCAATGAATGTTGTAAAATCATCCACATTCTTTTTAAAATCTTGTACCATCTTTAAAAAAAACAGACATTTTTTAACACTTTTGGCCAATCATTTAAATTGGTAACAAAATGCCTTAAAAGATTATAGAATATAAATGAGGTTTAATGGTATAATCTCTTTCTATCTCCTTTGGAAAAATACTTTGAATTTTACGAAAGCCTTTGTACCAACTGTTAGAAAAAAATAAGCATTCCAAATTCAAAACTTGCATTTCGATACTGCCCAACACCAGTTTTTTAGGATCTAGTCCATATGACACAGTTGAATTATATTTTCCTACTATTAATTTAATATACTACGCTTTCAATTTAAATATTTTTTTCTTGTAAATTGCTGATAAATTAAGAATTATATTAAATAAAATTATTATTCGCCTATTTCTTGGTTTTATTGTTTACAACCCTAACTTTTTTGTTTATAGTACTTTTTGACTGAAAACAAGTGTATTTAAATAATTAAGACCTATTAAAATTATGTCCTTTTTGTAATCGAAATTTTCGTAAAGTCCAAATATTGAAAATAATTCGATTTTCACCTAAAAAACAATCCTAAATTAAAAAACACCAATTGCTACATTATTAGCATTACCTAAATCGAAATCACCTAAAATCTTAGACTGATAGTATTTCTAGTCGATAATATAAATAATAATCCTTTGCTCATCACTTTCATGTATGATTTCGTTGCATTTACTTTTCTAGATATTCATGAGATTAGTCGATGTCCGAGGTAGTATCTGAGGAAGCTTATGATCCAATATCAAATATAAGAATGATTTTCTAAATTGGAAGCCAATAATAGAACTAAAAATCAAAGCAGAAATTTTACTGATGACAAATTTTAGTACTTATTTTAATTTTAGTAACTAGGGGTTCTTTTTCACCCGTTGCAGTTATAGTAGGCTATAACTGCAACGGGTGAAAAAAAAACCCCGGGCTAATTAATGCCCTTATAACGCTTATTTCAACTGACATCTTAGAAGAAAACACGGAATCACGAATCGATCACTTTGTGTATCAAAAAAATCAGACAAATGAATTTGTGACCCGGATGTAAAAAAAACATTATAGCCTTTAAGGGTTAAATACTCATATAACGACAAACGTCTGAATATACCTTTTGCTATATTTTCACTATACAGCTCAATAATTATTATAATAATATTTTAAGAAATTATATTCCTAAGGCATTGTCGTATAATGTAGCTTTGTAGTGAAAAAAATTTCGAAATCGGTAACCTAAGCTGCCGTTAGGAGATTACCGGCCTCAATCATAAATACACACAAACGCTTGCCTTTTTATAATATTAGTATTATGTCCGTATTAGTATGTATGTAATATTATGAAATTTTAACTCAATAGCTGAGAGAGATTTCAAATAAACTTTGTCGTGTCAAAATATTTTACTGTCACAGTTTTCGGAGTTTGTATAGATATATATGTGGATAGGGAGAGCGAGGTTCATGAAAACTTATTGGATGTGCCACAGGCCAGAAACACATATTCCGATTTAGTGATGGTTTATATCCAACATTTGTAGCACCTATCGCTTCATTTCGTTCAATATGCCCGTCTTTGGGCTTAAAATCATGTATCTGTAAGTTTTGTGGATGAAAATTTCGTTTTCTTTGAGGTTCTTCTCTTGAGTTTTTAGACGATTCATTTTGTTTCTTTGATATGATAATAATTCTCGTTGTATCTGCAATAAAACCTTAAGCTGTATTAAGGCTTACTTACATAATTAAACATTATTATCTTGCATTAATATTAATGCAAGATAATAATGCGCTTGTTTCCTTAGTTTGATAAATAAACCAACCATCCAATTGATATTTTTGTGATTTCAAATTATTTATCTGGTCCTAAAGCGTTTATGATTACAAAAAACAGAAGACTTCAAATTTTTTTGCTATCCACTTATTTTAATAATATTTTCGTTTATTATTAAATTAATAATTTAGTCAAAATGATACCTGACTCTGGCAAATTAATAACAATTCCTTTGACGTCGTCTATTTTTTTATTTAGGAGTTCTTCAAGGAGCGGCTTATTGACTTCATCATATTGTGATGCATTCATAATCTTTATAAACAGCTCTCCTATGAGATTCAGGTCTTTATTAGCTTTATTTGGTACATTACTCAAAGATTCATTAGGCTTAATAGTCTCACTATTTTTATTATCTAAATCTATCTTTTCAACTTCAATTTCATTCCTCACTGGTTCGAAAACTTTAACGTCGTTTATAGTGGTTTCTTCGTCTTTTCTCTCTTTATTATTAAGTTCTTCCCGTTTACTATCTGATAATTTTTCATCATCTGATTCCTGATTTTCATTTGTTGTTAGTGTAATTTTTTCATCATCATCATTATTCAATCCATTATTAATTAAATATGCTTCAACTTTGGGTCTTAAATTATTACTTTTATTTTTAAAGTTTGTTGGTATGATCTTTGTTTTAACGTTTGCGTCTCTATTGTCATAAGTAGTTGGTACAGTCATGAATCTTACTGGAACTTCTTGAGTCACTTTATAAGCAGTGGGATATTTGTATAATACATTTGGAATAATTTGTGTTTGTGTTATTTCATTGTTACCATTTCTTATCAGTGGATTTTCATGTAGTGTAAACTTTTCTGCTTTTGGTATATTAGATATGTAATCATGGACGTCTCTTTCTGGTTCAAAAGTACGGTAGTACTTTTGTGAGTTTACCTGAAATAATATAAATAATCTTTAATTGGTAAAATCTTATCACTTCTAAAATAATTTTTGCCAAAAATATCTAGATATATTTCTTACGTCATTTAATGAAGTAACATGCTTAGGATCAGTTCATGAGTAAATTTTAAGAGTAGTAAAATTAACTCACCATATTACTGAATATTATTATTACTGTAACTATTAAGACACATCCGTACTCTCTCCCCATCATACTATATCTAAAGTGCACAAAATCACTCTAATAATAATTAGAATTAGTTTATAGTATATTTTCATAATATTATGATTAATACTTGCCTTGGCTACACTTAATTTTTGTTAAGTGTCAACATTTTTTAATGTATCCATTATTACAAATTTTCAGGAACAATATTCTCGTTTTTGTTATCCTAGCTGTATTACACGGATCCTTATTGAAATTTAAATAAAACAAAGTAACTTAATATTACGGACAACATTATCTCTGAGGACCCACATAATACCAGGTGTCGGGGTACAGCATCCCGGACCACGATAATGTACCTGAGTGGAGTCGTATTCGACAATTTTTCGCATTGCACTGCCTTAAGCCTCACATAATGTTATTGCTGTATGTTTAGCCATTAAACTACAATAGACATAACATACGTTAAGCATTATTATGTACTGCAAAATTAGTTTTTTTTTATTTGTGATTGTGCTCTTTTTTTATGTTTTACCTCTGTTGTGTTATGTGTGTTTTGTATTATAGAAGTATGTTGTAAAATTTCTTGTCTAATAAATTTTATTTATTATTTAATTCACAAACAATTAAAAATTTCGTTACTTTCTCTAAAACTCGAGTACCACCGTAATATATTTGTTTAAGCTGAAATCTAACTACGCGTCTTACGGTCGGACTTACGTCTTATAGTTTGCACACTTGAATATACAAATATTATCTAGATAGCGGCAGCCAGCCGCGTCCGTAAGTCGCGCCCGATCGTGTTTTTCCGTCTTAAGCCTGCATTTTTTTATTTTGACCCTAAGTGAAGAACAAATCACAAAATTATAAAAAAATACACACACAAAAAATTTTTACATTTACTACCCAGCGAAATAATCATATACATAGTCATATAAGCTACACAACATAGGATATAACTCCAGAATGGCTACAGTGACCACAGTGGCAAGTAGCACAACACGATTGACAGCTCGTACTATGTCTAAATTTGACATGTTTGACATGCGGCGAAATTTTGACATTTTCGGCGGTGTCACCTGAAAAAAAAAGGGCGTTAACAGTAGCTAAAAACAAACTGATCGGACGCGGCTGACAGTCCATACAAAAACGTCCGCGACTGACGTCAAACGCGGCTGACGGGCCATACAAAACATCCGCGACTTACGTCGTACAGTTTACACACTTCAATGTACAATAGGGATGTCGACAAGGTCAAAAAATCGCTAATATCGCTTAATAACTTATATATATTTTTTGTAATAAGTCTTCAAAGTTGAGCAGGCAAGTCAATTTTTTTAGTACTAAATTTTTTAAATATTTTTATACCATTGGAATTAGATAATAAACAATGATTTTTGTTATGAAACTACTATCATAAAAGTAATATTTAACACAGTTATCGAATAGATTCTTCCCGCGATGCGTGAAAACTACCTAGAGGTGACGTCATAACTAGGTATCGTTTTGTATGGAGCACTTTAAGATGGACAATTTTACGTGATTTTTTAATTACCATATCTTCGAGACAATTTAAGTTATCGGCGTCGTTTTTTTACTAATATTTTTATTTTTGGGACGTCTGTTAAGACCAAATATAATAAAAAAATAGTCGACTAGCCTATTATTATATAGATCGCGGCTGTCAGTCGCGTCCGATCAGTATTTTTTCCGCTTAGCACTATATACCTGGATGATATTGTTATATAGGTGACAAGCAATATAATTCTCGACGAATATATTGAAAACACTGTTAATAATTCTATTCACATAAAATTTCGCCTAGTTTCTATTGTTTTAATAGTGTTATATCAAAACCAGATGTTAAGCATGTTAGATATTTTATGGTTATTAATATGTATTATGCCTTTATAAATTTTATTATGCTCTACCTTAAAAACTGTGCCCGATTCAATACTTGATGGTATATTTGATTTTGTTTCTGAGCACATCTGTAATTGTTTATTGTCAAAGTAAATTGTGCAAGTTATAATATTATCTTGGCATATAAAAAGGGTAAGGAATGGTGAATTTATGGAATTGTGATATCTTTTGTATGTTGACATGTCTTACCTCGATATTGTCAAGCCCAGTGTCCATGTGAATGGCGGGTTCATTTTTGACAATGTCAATCGCATTTGAAATCTCAGGCTTGTCGTTCACCAACTGTAAATTATGACAAACTATTTGAATACAATGGCAAGCATTTAACTTTTTTAACAAGAAAATAATCCAAAATGAAAATCTACTCTAACCTATGCCTTTTGCATATCATAATTCATATACGAGTATGCCTTTTGTTAGAGTAGATTTTCACTCGGGGTACAAATGATTTTAGGTGGTTGTGGTATTTGAAGTTACAGACTTTAAGTTTAGTATGTGGACTCTATAAATAACGTCCGTTGATACGTTCCTTAACGGACGTTATTCGTAGAGTCCACATCCTGAGGACGCCCCGGTTTTGGGGCCCAACCCGCGTCGAGGTTCTCAACCCGCATTTTTACTTACAGGTTGAAGTTAATTTTCTAAAAATCTTAATTTACTAAACTTGAAGCTATGGATTTTTGCGAAGTAACGCCTGATTATATTAAATATGTTACAGACTTTTAAAAAAAATACATAGTACTTATAAAGTGACTTTTGAAGTGCACATTTGATTGGATATTTACTTTTTTTTTTTAATAAAATTAATATTTTTAGCAATTTCGGATAACGCAGCTTCCTAATGGTGAAATAATTTTTGAAATCGGCTTGGTAGATTTGGAGATTACCTAGCTAATATAATATACAAACATTAAAACGCTTGTTTTTTTTTAATTTAAACTCATATAGATTAATGTAGCTTATCATAATTATAAGAAAATGTCATTATCAATGTCAAGTTTCTTTTACCTTGTCATCAGATTTTATGTCTGTGTGGATGGCGCGGTCGTTATTGATAATGTCAAGGGCACCGGCCGTCTCGCGTTTGGCTTGAGGAAGCTAGAAAATTGACATGGCATTACATTTATATGGTCTTACATTAACATGGCATTACAATAACATGGCTTACCATAGACGTGGTCTTACATTGATAAAATAATAATAATGATTTTATGAATCGAATGCTGTTTACAAGTGGGTATTAAAGTAAATAATCTGTCCTATTCAGAAGCTTCTGCTTTTGCAAAGTATATATTTTTAATTTTACAGTCCTTTTTTTACAAATTTTACAAACCTTTTTAATCAATTTAAACGTAAGATTAAATTGATTAAAAAAGTGACATTTCATATTTAAAAAAATACATATTTAATTTCTGGCAAAAACACGTTCGACATTCACACTTAACGCGCCAAGCCACTGTGAATATTAATTATGAAAGTCATCTAAAGAAATTTTCAATTATCTCATGCGCCCAAATTTGCGGATAAAGAAGAAATCAAATTGATTGGACGCGGCTGGCATGCCAAAACGTCCGCACCTGACCTCCACGGACGTTCTCGTATGGGCCGCGTCCGTAAGTCGCGACTGAAGCGGAAAACAAACTAATCGGACGCGACGTACTGTCACGACTGACAGCCCGTAATTATTGTACATCGAAGTGTGCAAACTATAGGACGTAAGTCGCGGACGTTTCTGTATGGGCTATCGACCGTGTCCATAAGTCGCGTCCTATGGTTTGTTTTTAGCTTCATAGTTTATTTTCAGCTAAATAATCACAAATAAAAGGTATCTTAAGAACGCGAGAATGCTCTCTGCACATAAATCACCCACGTGGCTTTAACCATTGAAACGAACGGACAACAATCTGTAACAGTAATATGTTTGCAAGTTATCCAGCATTATAACAGTACTTTTGACGACCTCTGTGGCTCAGTTGGTAAGCGCGTTGGCAGCTTAAGCCGGGGGTCGCGGGTTCGAATCCCGCCGAC
>JAOTAV010039758.1:0-18272 GCA_026546445.1 Cyclargus thomasi
CCCAACGGTGCCTCTTTTCCGCGAATCACTGGGCTACTGGACCCGCCTGAGGCGAAAACTGCAGCGACCCAGTAAGCTATCTCTGTCGTCCTACGAAATTCGCTGCTTTCTTTTGGAGACTAGAACGCTGCCACACCCCTAGAACGCTTTTTATAACTTCAGGACTGTTCATAAGCAGTAGTCATCAAGTTATTCGCTACATTAGACTAGTAACTTCAGCATTTTGAAACAAAATTATAACAAGAAAGTACCGTCTTTTTAACTGTAAATATATAATATGTATAAATATAATGTATACGATACTAATCCTTTCAGGCTAACTGATAAACATTTTTTATTATATTTAGGGGGCTAGGGGGTTACCTGATACTCATGCTATCCGAAAAGTCACAAGTGCGTTGCCGGCCTTTATGTGGGGATAGGGGATTAGGGAAGTACGGCAACCGGTAAACTCACTTACTGAACAAAACACAGCACAATGCCATTTCACGCCAGTTTTCTGTGGTATCACTCCAGTCGAGCCGGCCCATTCGTGCCGAAGCATCTTTGTGATGTGCGACAATCTCATTGGTATATGCCTCCACCGGGTTTGAACCTGAACCCACTAGCCTACGGACGCTCTAAGCATACCCGTTATGGGTCACCCATGAAATGCAAAACCTTCAATTGGCATTGGCACAAAAGCATGGGTTTAGGATTAGATCAGGTGGTAATTAGCCGGGTCGTCGTGCGGTGGGTGGTAAGTCTGGTAAGCCTGGCAAGATCGCTCGATGTAGATCGCTATCAAATTGCCGACTCGTGACTGCGAGATAATGTCTCTCTCCGTGCCCAACTAATGACATGCTTGTGACCTTTGAGGATGAGTTATTGGTTTCGGATAGTGCGGTTATTTGGCCGACGAGCGCCATCTAGTGGTAACGGTATCAACTTTTCAGCTGTTCAGGTATGGCGCAGAAATTCTTTAATGGCGCGTGTACACTCTCGCCGAGACAGCAAGACACATTTTTTGTATACCAAACAATTCCATTTGATTCTTAGACCTACTGTATTTGAAAAATATATAATGAAATACCTACTCATCTACTTAATGCGTGTAAACAAGACATTATACATTGTGGTCTCCAGAAGTGATGCTGTTGAAGTTGTCATATTTTAGCGTACACCAAAAATATTGGAAAACAACATTGTGAGTTCCACGACCCTTGCTCACGATCAACATGCTTCGTGATGACGACAGTATGTGTGATCAGGTTTCGGGTATAACACTAATGGGCGTGTAATTTGCGAGTATAAATCACAGCAATAGACATATCGGCGAGTCGCCCGCAGTCGCCCGCAGCGCCGGTGGCTGAGACCAATCCGACGATTATCACCTGCGACCTGGACAGAGGTGACGATGGAGTGGACGTTTCTACGTTTTTTTTTTTGTGAAATCAAGGGGTATACGAATAGACGGGTCACCTAATATGTTTTTATGAAGGGAAGGAGTGTCCTCCTTTCCATTATACTGTACACATATTTAAGGTTTTTATTATATGAATAGTTGGCGCCCGCAACTTCGTTGCGCGAAAATTTGTAAAAGTATTCTATATGTTGCCCAGAGTTAATAGCTAATAAACAAAAAAAGATTCGAACCGGCCAGTAGTTCCGAAGATCAGCGCGTACAAATAAATAAGCAGACAACTTTTTTTGTCGCTTTGTGTTTTATTACTGTTCCTTAGCCCCCCAACATTGATTATCTTGTAAAAATACGAAATGTCAACGCCAATTTTACTGTTTTATTATATGTATAGAAGATACACATATTTAATACATATCCCAGACCCAGGAACATAGAAAAACTTTTGGTGGAATTTGGTGGAATTCGAACCCGCAACACCCGGCTTAAGCTACGTGCTAACCAACTGAGCCGCAGAGGTCATCAAAAATCCCATACTGGATATGAAAATGAATACAGTCATATTCATATCCAGTATAGAAAAAGAGGCTTGAAATAAATAAAAAAAAAGTAATACAATAAATGTTGCGTTATCTGAATACTTGCTCAAAATTATTACAAGTAGCTGCTCCACGCCTCTGTTCCGCTAAACAAACCGTCGGTCGTGACTCCAATCTCGCTCATTATCGACTTTGGCCCGGTAAGAGTAAATAATCATTGAGACGCTACAAATTGACTGATAATCATAGGTATGGGGTTGGAGAATATAGATATTACACCGTGGGTGGCGAACGCCGTAGGCGGAGGGAATAGCGAATTGTTGAGAGTCATCCATCACAATTCTAATGATATTACCTAATAAACAGAGTATAACAAGACAAAGGGTCATGAAGGAGCTAAGGTCCGTAATTTTAGTCAGCTCTTAATACCAAGAGCATGATCAAAAATCTTGAGATACTATTTTCATTAATGAAGAGACCTCAAAAATGTTTAATGATCTTAAGTACTAATGTCTGGTTTTCACGTATGAAGTAGATAGGTAGTTAACCGAATTTTAACTTAATTTTAAGTGACTTAACTTGCCTACTAAATTTTGTGTTTACATGCAGTTATTAACTTAAAATTTAGTTAACTATTTATCAATTTTATACATGTAAACCAGACATAAGCACTGACTTTTAATAGACGCTTAAGAGCATGCCCAAAAACATTTAAAATGCTGTTTTCATAAATAAAGATACTTTATTAATAAAAATTAATTAATAAAACGACTTTTATGAATGAAAATAGCATCTCATATTAGAGTGTCCGCAGCCTAATGGATATGAAAATGCTCTTGGTATTAAGCGCTGACTATAAATACGGACACTGGATAGACCTATAGCTGGCACTCAAGAAGATAATAATATAATAATATCTATGGACGCTTCACACCACGTCAGTCTGACCTCGTGGTACCCCAGGGACTTGTGTTACAAGTACCTGATAACGGAGATATATTTAATACTTTTATACTATACACATATTTAAGATTTTTATGAAATGATACGCATATTTAATACACATCCATGACCTGTGTCCTGAATGTTCCTGCATTCAAAAACTTTTGCTCCGTCGGCGGGATTCGCACCCGCGACCCCCTAAGCTATCAACGCGCTTACCAACTAAACTACAAAGTTCTTCAAATGATGGATGCTAGGTTCGAACTTCGATCTCGGGTGGTGCCGGACGTGAGAGATTTCCTGATCTTAAAACAGACGCTCATGTATATGAGAAAGTGATGAGTGAGAAACACTTTTTTCTGTAATCTCACAGTCCCTGTAATGTCCAGTTCAACTCCCTTAAATGATAAGAAAATAGTAGTTCATGATTCTTTTTAGAGTTCTGTACCCAAAATCTAAGAGGGGACTTCGATGTCTGTCTGTCCATCTGTTTGTCTCCAGGCTGTAACTCAAGAATAGCCAGAGAGTTAAAATTTTCACAGAATATGTATTTCTGTTGCTATATCAACAAATACTAAAAACAAAATAAATTAAATATTTAAGTGTGGCTCTACTATTACAACTATAACGTTTTTTGCTTATTTGTTCTTTCGTAGTACATTAATCGATTCGACATGCAGATTATCGGCAGCTTGGCTTAGTGACTAAGACGCTGACTTAAGTTCGAAGGACGGGTCCCTTTTATTCGGTCGGGTTTGATGTCCACCCTTTATTTAAGGACTTTGCCTTATAAATTTTAAACTTTTTCATAAATTTTTACACTTTTTTAAAAATTTAAAACTTTCAGAAACACGTTTTCCCAATTTTTTGCTCTGTACTGGTACGGAACCCTTCGTGCGCGAGTCCAACTCGTACTTGTCCGGTTTTTCTTGTCACTTTCTTGATTCATGTCTAATTAGTTCATTAGACAAGAAGAAAGTAGTTTTGCCGAATCAGTAAAAAATCTATAACCAATTTTCAATTACATTAATATTTAATTACAAAATAGTTTCAGCTTTGTTACATGCTTGTTACTATTTTGATCACTGAAATGACCGCAGCGACCGCGGACTGTCAATTTCATACGTGACTTCGGCAGGGAGCTGAGGGTGTTGCTGGTCAGACGCACGGGGACCGCGCCATTTAACAGGGAGCGACAGAAAAAAAATCTGTCATTTTTCTGTTTTTTTGATGAAATTTTGACACTGTTTTTTTAATGAAATTACGGGCAAACGAGCTAATGGGTTATCTAACGAAAAGCAACTGCTGTCGCACATAGAACTGCGACATCAGTTGCAAGAAGGCCGGCCTTTAAGTTAGAATAGGCTAAGGTAATAGCTTAAGGAAAGAGGGGTAAGAAGTTGGGCTTCCGATAAACCTGTGTTTTTTATCGAGTGAGTGAGTGCTCCAATTTTCTATAAGACCGTGGTATTTCTCCGATCGAAATATGGCTCTCCCACAGCAAACATGTGTATCAGAACTGATGTAGTAGATTCTTTGCTACTGATGCAAAATATGACTCTAAAATTAAAGGAAGCAAATAACTGCGAGTTCTTTGAATGGGTTACATTTAATATTATGAAAGCATTCATTTTTTTTTAATTAAATAATTCATAACTTTTTTACGGCACGGACTTAGTCAACGGCAACAAACCGAAATTCGACTTGTTTTAGCTAGCGAGAGGGCTCTCGAGTTTTTTTAAATACTGTGACATTGGGTTTTTCAAAGTATTCTGCGACTGTCACATATTTTTTTAAATAAAAATTTAAACGAAAAACTCAGTTCGTTTAGTTTATCTTTACAGTTTGCACATCTTAACTCATAGATGGTGTTGTTGTTTTTTTTTGTTATTATCTTTAATCACTATTTCATTTTTAAACATACACATAGACAAACTACCATGCCAATACCCAACCCTAAATCTATTAAATAAAAATAAGTCGGGTTTTCCTTCCTGACCATATTAATCTAGAACGCACGAACCGATTTCCACAGTTTTGCATTCGTTGGAAAGGTTTGGGTTCCGTGTGGTTTGTAGCAAAAAATAATAAATAATTTTGATAGGAAAGTTATCACAAGGACGCAGTCGCGGGCAACACCTAGTCTCTTATAGTTTTTCCGTAAAGTGTACTACATGTATTGAGCGTGGGATAGCGCTCGCCTCGCCCAATCAAAAAATTATAAGTTAACAACAAATTTAGGTTAAGCTACCTAAATTTTTAAGGCTCAACCGTCTTCTAACCACTGTTAATGAACCAACAGTATTTTTCAATTAAGTCATTAATTTTTATAATAGCTACCATCGGTCAGTTTTTATTTCGAAACTGGCCTCATAGTAGCTCGTTTATAACTAATTTCAATACTCGATCTTGATTTAACTAATCGTAGCTACTTTTTTTACTGTCAATGTCGATCTTTATCAACGATACAGGTTTTGAAATCGAAAATTAGGGTTCCGTTGTTAAAGTTTACGCTTGATTTTGCCCTTAAACTAATATATCGTGTAGCGGAGATAAGCTCGTTTGTAGTTTTGCCGTCCTCAGGTTTAAATGCCGATATGTCAACATCTGGTTAATTTTGACATTGATGCCATCATGTCAAAAAGCTCTATCGTCGTGTATGACCAAAATGTGTGTAGCTTTTATAGTCATCGAGATATTAAAAGTAATGTTGGCGCTATGAATCTTTTTTTCGAAAAACTACTGCATCTTTTGTTCATAACTCAAAAAGTACTCTTTGTACATAGCGGCATATTAACTTGAGCATGGCAGAGTTGCTCATGTAACATGTTCGACGATTGCTGAATGTGTGGACTCAAATGGTGTTTTAAATATGTGTAAAATATGATAAAAATCTTAAATATCTGTATAGTATAATATATTCGGGCATACTTAGCACGAGGCCAGACTGACACGGTGTAAACGTCCATAGATACAATTAATATTAGATTGTATTTTGTAGAGACGGCTCTACAATCTTACGCTACTTAAAGAAAAGTAAAAAAACTTTATTTTTTTAAATTTACTGACGTAAAGTCTGGACGCTACCACATATCATCGTTGAAGTTCTAACACCACGTAAGTCACATTTTGGCTATTTAGTCATTTTGATGTCGTTTTTTCAGAAAATCGGAAAACGCGTCGTTTAAGTTAATCAGAAACACGTGTCAACTAACAAAAACTTGTGAAATTTTTTAATTGTAAAATCTTATTAGTCATCTATACAAAATTCAATCAATTGTTTCGCTCTCCTGAAAAGTTACCATTTTTTACTTACGTGGTGGTAGAACTTCAACGACGATATTACTCAATAGTAATGTACTTTGTATGTAGTCCTGAGTGAGCGGAACCAACACAACGTCGACTCGCACTTACTTGATTTTAATGAATACTTACAAAATGTATTCGCTACGGTCATAATTATCCAATCATTAAGCGACGACACGCGTTGACAAATAACAAGTGATGTGCGTATGTGACAAGCTTTTTTATCAGTCCATGATGTCTATAATATTTTAAATAAACTAGTAGTCAATTTCTAGCGAGCAAAACTAGCGAGGTCTTTATGGTGCTACAAACAAATAAACATACGTATACATTACACAACCTTTTGTAGAATTTCCCGATTATAGACTCTACATACAGGAATAATATTTTTAAGAGGTTTTTTTTCAACATGTTAAACGAATTTTGGCGCAAGCCGCACATTTTTCTTGTAAAAAAGTTTAATATTATGTCCTTTTCTCTCAAAATATATCTGTAACAACTTTGAGAAAATTTGGTTTTGCGGTAAAGACCTTAGGAGGAAATAAAAGACACACTTTCGCATTTATAATAGAAAGTGTGAACTTGTACTGTTTTCATCAACCGTCCCCTAACGCCAAGTTTCCCCTAGCGGTCTTTTAGCGTCCTGTATCTAAATATGTTTTTGACTATGTGTCGTCAAAGTGCTTGTAAGTTAGAAGATTGTTAGTACATGCAGGCATAAGATTGCGACGAACTCGTAATTTAATTTAAATTTCTGGTTTTTCTGCGAACGGTACGTCAAAATCGGCGCTTATTTTCGGCCGCATTAGTCCAGTGAAGGCACAAATGAAATATGCTCGCGTGATGTCTCCATCCCTCAGAGTAGGGGCAAGGGTCGCTGTACTTACGTGATTGGTATGCTTTCATCATATTAGATTGTATACCTTTTTAGGACATTGCCTGTATGAAAAAATCAGGCTTAAAGCTTCAAGTTACACTTTTTAAGCGATTATGTTTTTTAAAAAATTAGGGAGAAAACGGGTCACCTAACACCTTATACCGGGTAGATAATAACTACTGCCATTCATTCACAATCGCAACAGCAAAAGAGTTGCAGTAGCGTTGCCTTTATCTTAGTTTAGTTTTACATTACCGCGTCGAAGAAAGTTACGGCAAAACGGTCACATTAAATGTTGTCTTTTTGTGAAAAAAAAAGATTCGTGTAACAAAAATTCAACTTAAAATCTAATTTTATTTTTTTTTATACATTCAAAAAAATGTTGTTACTTTTTTTTAAATGTAACTGCATTTCAACTGAACGATAACAACTCAAACTAATTATTTATTAATTACACAAAAATATATTAAGTTTAAAATTTTCGGAATATTTTCGGACAAATTATGGCCCAGTTTTAGAATTTATGGGGCGCGGATCATAAAAGTTCTTTAAATCAAATTTGACCGACGGCAATAGGGAACTATTAATTTTGAGCGCTGTAATGTACGACCAGTTTAACTAGACCCCCCAGTCTCCAAGAACTGGGGTGAGTTTTAATGGCGTCAGGGGTCAGCGGCCTGGTCACTATCGCCCCTTAATTCTACCCCACATCGTATTTTGGATTTATAGTACAAATATTTAGAAAAGTTTATTGAATTAAGCCAGCCGTGGGGACTCATTATACGAGACACCATAAATTATTTTCGATAAAAACAACGTTATTCCAATTAAATTGTCGGTAGTGATAAGATAGACCACCCTTTGAGTCATTTATTATACTAACAGAAAAATTCGGTTAATAGATTATAACGTCTTTAACATGATAGAGAATTATGTTATATTCAATGACGTTGTAGACGACGTAATTTTTCTCTGGCAATTGAGATATCATGACAAACGCAACAAGATAAAAAACGGATTAAGATTTTTTTTGTCATTGAAACATTTTCATGTTTATAATCTCATTTTATGTTTTAGGCATAAACATAAAAATTTTGCCATTCATGTCAGTACCAATATCTGACTACAAAGCGTAATATTTCCAAGTACCCGCACATAAATCGCGAAACATCCGCGCAAGCGAATAACATCGAATAAAACAAATTTATCAAATTATTAGGGGAGCTTAGGAGGGGAATTATTATGTTTCATATCATCGCACGACTATTACCGACCACCACCCGTGACTACTGTGCATTTTGAGTTTTTTGCACGTCCACCCCGAGCCATTGTTCGCGCGGAACTGAGCGAACCGGAAGTTGTAAACAGTGATTTGTAACGCACGCGCCGCGCCGACGCACTTCCGGTGCCGTCTAATGACGAGATGTTCAGCCAAATGTCTTGTGCAACATTGATGTGTTAGAAAGTAAAATGTTTTTTTTAATCTATGTATGGCAAACGAAATTCGACTATGATACGCGTATCCGTTTAGTTTTTCAGTAACATATTGTGCTGGGCTTTACTTAACATTAAGTGTTTACTTTTATTAAGAAGTAGAACAAATAAAGTCAAGAGCTCCAATTTGTAGGGCTAATCATATTACATACATAGGATCCGGCCTAAGCTGAATGTCCCTTTTTCGTCGCCTTGCAAGGACTTGTGCAAGTCAGTGTTCATTTTACCTACGTTCTTTTAATAGCTCAGACTAACACATGTATGCAAATTTTAAACTTACAGAAGCAAGTTTTTTTTTTTCATGTTATTCGACATTTTCAAAAGTACGTTGATGATGATATGGCTAAGAAGTGGCAGGCGATGATTACTGTGCTAAGGCTCGGCTCACATTTAATTAAGTACAGTAGCGAGTTAACAAAATGGTCAGCTAAAAATTAAGTTGTAAGTATTAAGTGACGTTCAAACGTAGGCGAGTTAAGTAATCATAAGTTGCTGGTTCGATAACAAGATAAGTCTCCATAAATTGCTCAAATACTGCCTAAAAGCTAATAAAATTTAATATTTTACTCAACTACATACCTACTGTATTAAAATTTTTGATAAATTAAATATTATAATATGAACTGTACTAAACTCAGACGACTACACGCTGGTGAGTTAAGTTGGCGGGGCGCGGGAGACGCGAGAGGGGTGGCACTTCGCACTTAACTCGCTATAAAATAGGATCGCGTTCTATTTAAGCCAACTTAATTAATAACTTACCACTTAACTCAATTTTACCGTTCAAACGTCAAAAATAACTAAAGTCGCCGATCAAGCAAGTTAACTTGCTACTTAATTAAATCAAGTGTAATTCGGCTTAAGTATGTTGTGATTTATCGGTGAGTAGCTCTGTGTCTATATTGCGTTATCTATGATTTAACATCAACTCGCGTCTATTTCGGTTTCACCCCACACCCTGCTTTATGGATGAGTCCTACCGTTTTCACTTGGCTGTATTTACACTAAATACAGTGCACAACTTAATGTTCATCGGATGATAGGCAAAAAGTAAAAACATGTTTTTTAATCAAGAAAATTGTAAGTAAATTGATATATAGAGTGTCCATGTCCTTGTGGGTAAAGTCAATTTTATGAAAGGTGTCCCACGGAATTTTCCGGAACTTAATTTCGGATTTATCGTACAAGCGTCCACATAATCGACCGCAGTATTTACCAACTCGCCGATTAAAGGCGAATATACACGAACATCGGTGGACAGAGTATGCCTCGAGCATGATTGTATAGTAGATACTATATAGATTACATACGAATTTTACTCGCTTTAAAGACTAAAACACACCCAAGACCCAAAAACATTGAAAAACTTTTTGTTCCGTCGGCGGAATTCGAACCCGCGACCCCCGGGCTTAAGCTACTAACGCGCTTACCAACTAAGCCACATAGGTCGTCCAATATAGAGGGTGTATGAGTTATAATACTTTAGGGTTTGTATCTGTCCCTTATATAGAGCTAAATGTGAAAATAGCGGCGGTGGAAGCGAAAAAAAATTTTGCGATTTGTCACTACCCTATACAAATTACATAAATTTTTGTTTGCTTCCAGAGCCGCTACTTTCACAGTAAACTTTATATAAGAAACACATACACATCCTTAAGTATTATCACTTTTGTTACTCCTTGTAGATAGAGTATGCTGCAACATATATTGTAACCTACACATATATTGTATGTTAATAACATAAATGTAAAGAATGGATGCAGAATCAATATATTACGGGCGAATTTACCTGTCTGTTTGACGTTATTTATTACAGCCACCGCAAGGCTGGCCACCGCTGTGTAAGCCGTAAGGTAATTTTAGCTATTGGATATTATATTCAGTGGTATCTTTCGTATATTCGTGAGGATTTAGTATAAAAAGTCTATAGAAGTAACTCTACAATTTAGTCTAATTCACATTTTTAATATACACACATCTCAGTGCCTAGTGAGAGTTATTTTGACATCGTGAAATCGTTTCGCGTTTACATAGGATTTTATATGGGGTTTGTACAGCGCCACCTGGCGACGCATCGCGTGAGCAGCTCACAGTCATATGTACAATCCCATATAAAATCCTAGTAAACCGCGTTCACTGTGGAATGTTATAGAAAACTCGCGCTCGGCACTCTATAGCTCTACCATGAGTTGGAAGCAATAGCATTTTTCGATACCTACCCCATTTGCAATTTGCAGAGCTACGTAAACTTTTTGGAATGGCTTACAGCGCCTCTAGCGGTCACTTGCGGAACTGATGTTGCCATCCTAAAACTATACGTAGTCGGTATCGAGTATCGATTAATACTACTGTTTCTAACTCATGGTAGAGCTACAGAAATGTGCTCAATCAGGGAAGTTAAAAAGAACCAGACGGCAGAATGCATACCCAAGTAACTTGGTCGAGTTACGTCAAACAAACGTATTCCGTTATTGACGTATTCCGACCCAATAATGTAGGTTCGTCATGTTTCTCTGTTTCAATTTCCCCCATTATAGTTGTTTTGAGTGAGATATTCATGTATAAATAAACATGAGCGGCTCCATCAAAGACTTAATCAATCTTATTACCACTTTCTCTGCTTCTGACCAATTTACATTTGATTACAACACGTATTAGTGAATCAATTACTATTTATTGCGTCATAGAAAATTGTTCATTAAAAACACTTTACCCCTCTTCACACGTATTCGGTCGCCGTACAGTTTGGCGTCTTTGCTCAGTTAAGGCGTCTCTACAAGTCATGGATTATTACTGAGAATTGCCGTATTTAAAGTATGTAAGCACGGGCGGCACACGGTCGCCGCACGATCGCGTACCATGTGAAGGCTCTACAATTGCTCATACATTATTAAATTACACACCACGGCGACCGTGCGCTGACTGTTTGCATGTGGCCTGTTGTACCGCTTACAGATAGTCTATTTATTTAACAGATGCAATTTTATTTGACTCAAAAAAGTTGTGGATAGCCTAACATACAATAAGCGGTGAAACAGGCCCTAAATCAGCTAAAACCTAGTATGAATATAAACTACTTCGGTTTCACTCACGTGAAATAAAAAAAAATGTTACGTGAAGGAAGAACAAACCGTTGCCATGCTTCGGCACATGGGCCGGCTCGACCGGAGTCATACCTCGGCCTCACACTAAAACGCCAGTTTTCTGTGAGGCCGAGGTATGATTTCGGTCGAGGAAAGGCATTGTGTTGTGTTTTGTTAAAAGAGTGAGTTTATCCGTGACCCAACATCCCAAATCCGCTATCCCTTTTCCCTCATAAAGGTCGGCAGAGCACTTGCGACTCTTCGAATTTCGCGAGTGTCCATAGGCGACGACAGTTGCTTTCCATCAAGTAATCCGTCTGCTCTCTTGCCCCCTAAATATCACAAAAAACACACACATTCCCATTATATATTAGTATGGATATCATGGTAACTAAGCCAAGGCTTAGACTTAGGCCCGGTTTACATTTAATTAAGTACAGTAGCGAGTTAACAAAACGGTCAGCTAAAAATTTAGTAGTAAGTATTAAGTGACGTTCAAACATAGGCGAGTATATTAAGTAATCATAAGTTGCTGGTTGATAGCAAGATAAGTCTTCATAAATTGCTCAATCACTGCCTACAAACTAATTACATTTAATATTTTACTCAACTAAATACCTGTTTTATAAACATTTTTGATAATTTGAATATTATAATAGTTAATTAAAACAGTTCATATTATAATATTTAATTTATCAAAAATTTTAATACAATAGATATTAAGTTGAGTAAAATATTAAATGTGATTAGTTTGTAGGCAGTAATTCAGCAATTTTTGGAGTCTTATCTTGTTATCGAATCAGCAATTTATAATTACTTAACTCGCCTACGTTTAAACGTTAGCTATTACTTACTACCTAATTTTTAACTGTCCGTTTTGTTAACTCGCTACTGTACTTAATTAAATGTAAATCTTGTGTAACTTTTGTCACCGTGCCCATGAGCCTATAGGGGAGTGCGCGCACTACATATTATATTTCATATATAACATAGTATATTTCATAGATACGTACACGGTGACAAAAATAGAAATTCACGGTAAGAAAAACTCTCTAGTAGGCGCTATGTCTTAAAGTATAAAATATGATGGTGACAATATTTGTTTCATTTTTCTAGCATTATGCTATGTTTTACTCTGTCACGGGTTACTAGAATACCAGCGTAGGCAACCCAAATCCTGTGTTACTCAACAGTTAAATTATCTAGTATCCTGTTCGGTCACGGTATAATTTGCAATGTAGCAGCCGCAGTCTTTTTAATAATTTTTCAAAATTCTAGCAGAAAATGAGCGAAGACAAACGCATTGAAAAAATATTTTAACGTAAAAAATATGCTACGAGGGTTCGTGCTTTTAGGCACATTATGAAAGTTGGTTCTCCCTACGGGAAACCTTTTTGTCACAATATGTCCCACGTATGTCCCCGTGCGGTCTGTGAAATAAATTTTTCGGTACAGAGTATGGCATCATAAAAGTTGAATAACATTTTTGAGCTCGACTTAAAATGTTTAATGTGTTAGAAAAGAAACCAGTGCAACTATTTGTGGATATTTTTTTTTTTTTTATTAATTAATTTTATTTATTTATTTGTTACACTTTCTTACATCTAGTTACAGTTTTGATATGGCTATAAACTCTTGTCGAGGGGGATACGATAATTTTCAGTAGCCTGTATTGGATATTGTATATATGGTCTATGTAGGTTTTATAAGTGCGTTCGTAGCTACTCAAGCCATAGGAAATTACACTTTCCACTACCGTCTTGTAAATAGTTAATAGTATGTTACGCGTTACTGAATGCTGTATTATATAGAATTTAGCTAATATAATGCTTAGTTTATCACATGAGTTGTGTCTAACAACTCATCCAAATTGAAACTGGATGGACGCAACTCATACAAAGTTTTAGTTATCCACAAATAGTTGCACTGGTTTCTTTTCTAACACATTAAACATTTTAAGTTGAGCTTAATTTAATAAAAATAATTTAAAACAATTTCCTATTGAAATCAAAATATTACTTTCTTTTTTGCAACATCCTACTAAAACATTCTGTAAAAAAGCAGGCCAAGTCTCGATTGAGCTGCTTGTTTAACTTTAAAAAGAAATGAAATCTAGAGAAGGGCATGATAAACAAATCACAGGTAGGAGATTTTGACTTGGCATGTCTTTGTCTAGATTTCATTACTTTTTAGAGATAAATAAGCAGCTCAATCGAGACTTGGCCTGCTTTTTTACATAATATTTTTAACATAATATTTTGGTGGGATTTCACGTCTTTTTGATGATCATGAGTGAGTGAGTTTAGAAACTTTGCTATCGCATAATTTCAGAACGAAGTGACTTACAGACTTGAAATTTCGGATTTTTCGTATGTGTTGTAAGTTTACTAGATGGCGAAAATTTTAGCTTTCTGCTATTATTCAAAGGTTCTCAAATAGGGGGCTGATAATGCTTTCTCTAAAGATGATACGGCAGTGCTTGCTTCGCGTTTGACTTGGCGATGCCACTGCCGTGCCATCAGATCTATATTTATATAAAATTCTCATCACAAAATCTCAGAAACCACAAGTGCTAGGGTTTGAAATAATTTTGCACGCGGGTTCTTCCCAGGATGTAGATATTCACTAAAATGGAATTTTGTAAAATTCAGGATTTCTAAGGGTTGAAAATTTATATGAAACTACTTAACGCAAACGAACTACTTAACTTTGCAAAGATATATCAGTACTAAGGTTTTCAAAGTTAACATAACTTCGAAAGTCCCGTTTTCAAAGTTCCTATAATTTATTAATACGAAGATAAAACTACTCACAATTCACAGTCCACGTATTTCAGTAAGGTAACACAACACGTGACAGTGACTTCGCTCGCGTACTACGAGTGTAGGAGGAGCTACGCGCTACGCGGCCGGCTTCGCTCGGCGCTCGCGGGTACTGACGGAGGCTTCGCTCTGCGGGACCCACTAACTAAAAAACCGTCGCACTATAACTATTTACACCACGAGATACTCTGATGTAACGTTTGTAAAATTATAATTTTATAGTAGTAGACTTTTTATCACTTAAATTCGTTATCATTATAATTCCTTTAGGTGTTTGCTTAGAATTTACTGTGAAAGTAGCAGTTCTGCAAAAGATTTTTTGTGATTTGCCTGGACTAGTGCCTTAGCCTCATAAATTTGCTCACGCAAAAGTAATAAAAGCTGCTCACCGTTACTTTCAGAGTCAACTCAATGGCGGCTTCTCACATCCTAATGTGTTAAACATATTACACACCGCATTATTTCTCGCATAACTCGCTGAAATCTGATCTCCCCCCATCCGATACTGTAACCTGCCCCTTATACTCTATACCTCATTCCATATCTATACTAAGACTATAAAGCTGAAGAGATTGTTTCTTTGAACGCGCTAATCTCGACAAATAATGGCCAAAACTGAAAAAAAATTGTGTTGGTTAGTACTTAGTCCATTTATCCAGAAAGGCTATAATAACATCATGCTACGACAAATAGGAGCCAAACAATAATTAGAAAAGATTGTAAAAATAGGATAATTTAAAAAGTTTCACGCGGGCCAATTCGCGGGAAAAGCTAGTTGAATTATATTCGTGTTCTTCTGAAGATCTACAAATAATAATATATCGCTTGATATGTTGTGTGTGGCGGTAAATCTGAATGAATGTTTTATATATCTGCCCCGGCCCCGCATATCTACGGCCACGGAGTATTCTCCATCAAACCTGATTGTGTTCACACCCCTCCACCCCTCCACCCCTCCCGGTTATCGAAAACGTATTAATATTATCAAAAGTACGATTTGTACAATCAGAGAAGTTGAAAGAGATACAGAATACGGATCGTGGATCTCAGTGATTTGGTCGGGGTATGTCAAACCTAGCCGACAGATCACGACTAATATGGCATTGGCATATTCCAACCAAATGACATAGGTCCGTCAACTGGCTCTCTTTAATTTCCCTCATTATACATTATAGGATACTATTATAATACACATCTACTGTGCTTTGATTCTAAATTTTGTTAAGCTCTAATACTTGTGACAAACTTATATTTCTTAATACTGTATGTGCGGCTACTCCAGTAAAATTATCTCTACATCGACGCATCAACAATCCAAACGCGTACGTCATAAAACGATGCGGCAGTAAACCGTGCCGTACCGTGTGTGTGTTCGTGCGTGTGTGTGTGTGTGTATCATATCCTATATCAGAAACACCGTCGTGACCGACCAGCCACCTATCATATATCAAAAATGTTATCTCCATGTGAAATCTAACTATTGACCAAACTTTGAAGCTGTTTGCTCTGTACTCTTATTAAGGGAGATCTGTACGACGGTCTATCAGTAAATTTATGTCATTTGCTTTTGGTACTTCGCCAGGATTCTCTCGCAAACTTTTCCCTGATTGAATATTAAGTATGATGCAACAAGTTTCGTTGTATTTCCCCTTTAAGTACATAAAAGACTCTCGTTCTGATCATTATTAATCATACAGAATATTAAACAACACACAGAGCACCTAATGATAAGCGATCGATGCAGGTCAAACCTTCGTTTTTGGAAATCATTTAAAAAGTTAGTTAACAATAAAATATCTTTACTAACTTAAAATAAAATCTTGTGTGTTACCTTAGATAATTAATTTTAAGATATTTAAAATATTCAATTTAAGACCCATATGAACCTTCATAATTACGAAGCAAGGTGTAATATTTAAAATAAATTTCACTTCCTTCCCTTATATATACACAGAGAGATTTTCGACACGCACCAATGTCATTGATGTCCCGGATTCACTATCTAAATTGAATTTCAACGTTCCCAGTAGGTACTTTCGTAATTACGTACCGTTTCATGTGCCTATCTATCAAACCTTTTACCGCCGTAATTCATTTGTTTGGAGAGCTAGTGCGCGTTTTAATAGTCTTTACTTGAATGAAGATTTTGATGATATATTTGAAATAAAAACAATTGACATTCGTAGGACCTTATTTAATGAGTATTTTACACACAAAAACTAAAAATCGTTACATTTATATATTTATATTGAGGGATTAGCGTTTATGTGATTAGCGTGTCTTGTGAGTGATGTGGTGTTGTACGTTTATAAGTTTTAATGTATGTGTGAGTGTTTTTCATGATACTAATTTTGTTCTGGTTTTTTTTCCTAGTTTTCTGGCTTTCATCTACGCGGTCGAGTTAATTTACTTAGTATAACTGTGCATGTTTCTTATTGGTGAAAACTTTTAATTGGCTTTATGATTTCTATTCATTTTATGCTTAATGTATTTTGTGCAAGCTGTAAGTTTTCTAAACACAATAATTAAATAAAATAAATAAATATACAGTTTTTGCCCACTGCTTCTTAAGCAGTACGGCCTTTTGTTCACCGCGCGCCGCGCCGTCAACGGCAATGACATTATTTTGGACAATGACACCTGGTAAAATGACACCTTATGATGTAGGTATAGATTTCATTTTCTACCGACATTGGTCTAGCACAAATGCCATCGCTGGTCTGCAGTGGCATATAGCAAAATGAAACCTGCAGTCTACGTCACACAGTGGCATTTTGTCGGGCTGAAATAATCTCGCTGGCGGTGACGGCGTGCGGTGGACAAAAGGCCTATTAGTTTGGTCCACGACTCATGTGTAGCTAGTAAGTAGTTCTAGAATAAAATACACCGTAGCTGATGATGATGATGATTTAATCCATCATGAATAGAATGTGTGTCGGGCAGCTGTCTGCGGCGTGACCGGCATGGGACTCCTCTGACCTTCCAGCTGTTTTCTATTATAGAAACGTTCATTCCCCCCCTCCCCGCCCCGCACGCCTCCGTGAGACCCCCTCAAGAAAGTTTAATAACAATGTTTATTGTGGAGAGTAACGATGTGGTCACGTGATATAACACTACGATCGCTACACGAGTTACATATTATGAGCGCATTGATAGCTTTAGCCGGGGGTCGCGTATTCGAATCCCGCCGACGCAACGGAGGAAAAGTTTTCAATGTTACTGGGTCTTTGATATTTATTGTTGTTGTTAGTCTTTGGTGTTTATGTGAATAATATAATAAAAATCTTATTATATTATATATTACGAGGCTTGACTAACGTAGTGTAAAGCGTCCATATAAAATATTATAAAAGAATATATTATATTCTGTATGTATGGTTAGTAAATATAGGAGAAATGAAATTATGCTGGTTTGTGTGGATAAGAAGTGTCTTTTTTTGGAATCAGAGGAGCATATAGCATAATTGACTATATTCACCAATCGTCATAGAAACGCCTGTTCAAAGTGTCAAAGTGTCCAACATACCAAAAATAGTTTCATAGCTTTTCCAAGCGAAAGATGATAATAAAATGAGAGGATTGCTTTGAGGAAGGCTTTGATATGGAAAACCCTCGCATTGTAAATAGGCCGACGGCGGTGGGGCGAGGGGGGGGGGAGGGGAGATGCATAATTCACCGGTGGGCGGCCACAATCAATGCGCTTAATTAAGCCGAGAAAAAACACCCAGAGGCTCGCCCGCGGCCCGGCGCCCCCCGCCCCCCCGCCGCGGGGCGGGGGGGCTGTGGGGGGGGGGCGCGGGGGGGCGGGTG
>JAOTAV010039789.1:0-18265 GCA_026546445.1 Cyclargus thomasi
GTGTGTGTGTGTGTGTGTGTGTGTGTGTGTGTGTGTGTGTGTGTGTGTGTGTGTGTGTGTGTGTGTGTGTGTGTGTGCTTAAGTAAAAGAGCGTTTAGTCTATAGTTGTAGTATAATAGTTGTTCGCATGAGCACTGGGTAGTTTGTATATGAGCAAGTGTGTGCAGTAATAGGGTGTGAGGAAGTTGTTGGGAGAATGTTTTTTATTGAGAAGGAGATATATGATGTTATGTGAGCATTAAGTGTTAATATGCTATTGCGTAGCCATTGCGATACGATATTAAACGATGGACAAACGGCCTAGCTATTTACACATACACAGTTTGTGTTCTAAGAAAGTTTTGGATAATAATAAACTGTCACCGTAAATTCTGCTGCCAATCCATCAACATCGCTCTTTGTCGAGTTTGTTTGTCTCCAGAAAATTCGATTTATTTTATACGCGTAATAATATTTTGTCTGCACAATAAAATTAACTTATATTATCAACTTTATTCAAAAATCCGTATTAATATTATAAATCCGAGAGTGGTTGGTTGGTTTGTTTGTCCTTTATTAACGCCGTTACATAGCTTAAGGAACTAGATCAATCAAACAAAATCAAAATCATGTATTTTTGAGTAAATTTGAATCCAATGATTTCACAATGTCTACATTAGGGATAGCAACCCCACACCTCGAGATCCCGCAGCTCCGTGGACGATAACCACAATCCCACGACCCACAAGTCCAACTGCGCCACTATTTATCAGTCACTAGGTTCACTACAATGAAAGCATCTTATACACACTACATAAAAAATTGAAAGGGACCGGTATCACCGCCATTAAGGCACTTTATAACGTTTTATTGATATTGTAATAAGCATAACCGTGATGTGAGATGCCTTTGACAAATCCGCCGTCCTCAAGCTAAAATGCCGCTATATTATACAAAAACTTACTTTTTGAGTTATGAGCAAAAAACGTGAAAAATTTTCTAAGGGCTTGATACTTCATGACGGCAATATTAATTTTAATAACTCGATGACTATAAAAGCTACAAAAATTTTGGTATTACATGTCGATAGAGTTTTTGTTCCGATTATGATGGCATCAAAATGCTAAAACCGACCAGATGTTGGTTAACGGCATTTAAGCTTGAGGACGGTAGAAAGAGTGTCTAAACCCATCATAGAATCGGGAGCTCTGGAAGACAAAGGGAAGCTTTTGCCCAGCAGTGGGACACTGTAGGCTTTTAATAATAATAATTATATAGGTCGAAAAAGTATGAAGATTACCTGGTTGCAGTAGCACGTCCCTAGAGACTATAGTGCCATGAGGGTTGGTGGCTCGGCAGCGGATCAAGGTGGTCTCGTCGCGGTACGCCGAAGACGGAAACACCTCCAAGGTACCGTTGCTGTATATCCTTCTGTAACATATTTTGAGTTAACATTCCGATCCTCGCTGCCAGCGGCCACGACATACAACTTTTATAAAAAGCTACTTTATGACATCTATACTAATATTATTAATGCAAAAGTGTGTCGGTCTGTCTGTTACCTTTTCACGCACAAACCGCAGATACGATTTTGCTAAAATCCCAAGGGAAGGACCAAAGATAAAGCTTCGCGGAAACCGTCTGTATAAGTCCATGTTATACTAGATGATGCCCGCAACTCAGTATATTTTTTCGGGATAAAAAGTATCTCATGTCTTTCCCCGGAACTCAACGTATCTCCATACCAAATTTCAGCAAAATCGGTTTAGCGGCTTGAACATATTGGTTTAGCAATTAAAATTAACGGTCGCCTTGTGGTCAAAATTCGACCATAAATATTTCTCAATTCAATCACAGACTTCAATTTGGCACAAATGTGTCGTTACAAAATTTAATGGCCTGCCATTAAATTTTATTTAAAAAAATCACAGACTTCAACCATAAACAAAACTTTCGTGTATGATTATCGTGTCATATCAAAATATTGTAGTGTGCGTGCTGTAGTATTCGTAACGTTTTATTTGTTAAAAATATGCAATATTTTAAAATAATATTGGTACTCCACGCTACTCCTCCATATCAACTACGAGTATAACTGGGAAGATTTTCATGCTTTTACATCTACGCGTCCTTAAAAGGGTTACAAAGTTTTCCGCTCGCGTATTAAAATATAGATTTATATAAATCGAAGTATGGATGTGTGTACACGCGGTCACGGCACGGTCGCGGCGCCATGTGAAAGCCGTCATAATTGCTCATTCATTACTACTTTACGTGACACGGCGACCGCGTGCGTGTGTAAATCACAAAAACTAATCAAGCGATTCATCACCGATCAAGACGCTTCAACGCAAACAAAAACGTTTTAAGGTCAAAAAGTAGAAAACCGATTCCTTAGTTAAGTGAGTCCGTCTGAACGGACTTCGCTCTTTGATAAATGGCCCTTCTTTAAAAGCTTTTGAAGATAAGAAAAAGAAAAATCGGGAAAGAAAAAACTCATTACGTCAAGCACAGTTCAAGCCTGGGCCACCCTGCGCTTCTCCGTAATTAAATATCGCCTAATTATTATTACTGCCATTTGATACGCGACTTTCGGAATATTTTAATATATTCGCATAATTTGCTCATAATGAATTTTCTCAAGAAGGTAACAGATGGGTCGCTATTAATTCTCTTATTCTAATTTAAGTGGTATTGGTTGTTGCCTACCGTAATTTTGTCTTTCGACAACTTGTGTCGCAAACCTCGAAACTTTGGCATTTGTACGCAACTTTGAAGACAAGTGTTTTTACATAAGACGGCAAATTTCTAAAGTATTATCAAATATCGACTTTAAAGTAATCTATTTGAGAGGAAGGACAGTAACACAAGTCAAGTAGCAACACAATCATTACGGATAAACTTAAGCCCAGGCAAACTACAAAGCTTGTGGATGGAAAACATGGTTTGACCCACGACTCCGTCACAAGAATGGTATCAATCTGACAAGTCCTAAGCAGTTAATATGTGCACAACGTTAAAGTTTTTTAGTAGGGGTCGGAAACCGGTTAATTTCGTTAACCGGTTTTGATCACCTACAACCGAACGGAATCGATTTGGTTAAGGTTTAGGTTAGGTTAGGTTACCATTTTCGTTGAACAAAATTAACTGGTTAACCTAGTTCGGCGACCACAGTATTTAAGTTTAAGTTTCACTTTAACCGGTTAATTCTGTTACTTGTAACGTTTCAATTTCGTCCGCTATGTTAACCGCTAGACAAAATGATTTGATGAAAACCGTTTCATGAAACTTTTCTTTCAACTAACCGGTTAAATATAAAATACTTTATTCGAACAAAAAGTTACAATTGCAAAACAACAAAAAATAAAAAATATATGTCTGAAATAGCGGTCTTACTGCTTGAAGAAGTTTTTACCAGGCAACCTAAATTAAAATTAAATTAAAGAACGAGAAAGAAACTACATAATCTACACAGATACATAGAACTAAAACAATATTATAGATATATTATATTATATAAAATAGAAAATAAGTAAAAATAGAATATATAATTAGAGATTATAAAGAAGTTTTTAGAGGAACTTATGAAGATACATTTAGGTAGAATTGTTTTAGGATTTTCTAGAAAACATTAATAGATTTAGATTTTTGTATTGTTTCGGGTAACTCACCACAGAAGAATAGCAGAAATAGTAAAGGAGGAGGACTGAGCGAAGTGTAGAATGTAAGTGGCCAGGAAAGGTAAAGTTTTGTTTTAAGTATGCAGGTAATTTACGATTAAATAAATAATTGTTTTTGACGCATCTTAACAGGGAGCCACTTTAGCTCCGTTTGGTAATTAGACGTGTGATCATATTTACGTAGACCGGAAATAAAACGGTTACATAAATTCTGTAGGCACTCTAGGGAAGGAAAAAGTTGCTCGTTTAGGTCACAGTAGCAAACATCGGTGTAGTCTAAAAGTGGTAAAAGAAGAGCATGAACTATGGTGATATTGGATACAGGTGAGTAGTTACTGAGACGTGTAAGAGAGGCAGTAGCAGCAGACTGCTTTTTGCGGAGTTCTTGAGTTTGGGCGATCCATGAGAACGTGCGGTCAAAGTATACGCCGAGGTTGCGAACTGAGGGGCTAAAAGGTATTATAGACCCGTCAACATTTAATGCTGGCAAATTATCCCAGTCCAGTTTAGCAATAAACGGCTAATCGAAGAAAGGAATTTAACCGTTTTAAGAACTTTATAAACCGTTATTTCGAAACCGGTTCTGACCCCTCCTTTTTATAGTATTTGCACAGAATGTATTAAGAATATTTCCATTAGAAGAGACGAAGATAGCACTTGGTAAATGTCTTCACTATCACCAGATTCAGAAATTAAAAAAAGTAGTCTTGTGCATTACCTTCGTCGTCCGAGTTATTAAAATATCCATGCCATAAAACTTATAAATGGAGTTTTTGGCGAGACGTGAAAAAGTGATGTTGTGTTTTTGTTTTCCTTCGCTAAATTTGTGTTGTTTCGGGTTTTAATGCGTTATAGTGGTAGAATATCGACCATTAAATATTCGTTATCATGCACAAGTGTGGATAAGTGATACAACTTCAAGAAACTTGGTTTTTTATGTATCGCTCCAAAACTCCACTACGAATTTTAGTAAAGCGTCTACCGCTTTACTAAATCCACTGACTTGTCGCTTTGACTGCACTGACGATTTATCTTGACTTTGACGAAATATTGTAACGTTGCTAAAATTATTGGAACCAGGAAATTGATTTCCCGCCTTAACTCGATACTGGCCATAGTTTGGCCGTAGCGCCATAAAAAGAAGATAAAGATAAACTTATAAATGTATATTAATAATAAATGAATACAATATTATAATAAACCTGAGCCTACTGAATAATATATAAGTGATAAATGATAGTGATGTACTAAAAGTGTTATAGGTTTGTATTGTTATATGTCGTATCGGTTACAGCGCTCTGGAAAAGTGCGTTACACCTAACAGTGCGAGGTCGAGGTGTGTTTACGGCCTGTCTGACAGTTTCAATATGAAGCGATACACTATAAAGATATTCTAGTCCAAGACAATTCGTAAAATTTACGGAATATTATAATCTATATAATATACATATAATAAAACAGTAAAATTAGCGTATGTACAATTCATATTTTTACGAAATAATCAATGTGGGCTTAGGAACCGTAATAGAACACAAATTGACAAAAAAAAGTTGTCTGTTTGTACGCGCTAATCTCAGGAAATACTAAATGGATCCAAATAAATCTTTTTTCTTAAGTTGATTTATCCCGGGAAAATGTACGATTCCCGTGATATACAAATATTTGCCCAACGAAGTTGCGGGCATCGACCAGTATTTCAAATATGCAAACTGTTTTTGTTTAATTTATGAAGCAACCAAAGCTTAAAAGTTTAATTTGCGTAGTAAATTAATAACAATAAACTTGATAGAAATATTATTTTATCAAGGTTCATTGTTAGTGGGTTCCCCGAGTACGATACAAAATGCACAGAAATTCTTGGAACAGGGCGACGATGTAAAGCATGCTTTGTTCCAGCGAAATTCAATTCGAAATTGTTACGTGTACGCCATCTATTTTCAATATGACATTGTTGTAAAATAAGTTTATTATAAATTTATTGAAGTTAACATTTTTGTATGCAACTTTTTCATCCATCCTTTCAAATTTTCACTCGCTCAAGTTTGGAGGTTCATTAATCTTCTGTCGAATTTCTAAACAAACAGCGACTGTCAATAATAAAGTGACATCACAACACTAGTGCGTTTTAAATGGAAATGACACATTTTTTGACAAAAGGCTAAGGAACCATGAGTGAATGCATTACAGCCCTCCTACACAAGTTTCGAGCGAGTATGGTTTACGACAATCGCTTGGCGTGTTATTGTATGGGATTGACACAGACGAACGGAAAGTCACGTGATCTAGTTGAGTTTGAATATGTCAATCCCATAGAAAACACGCCAAGCGATTATCGTAGACGATACTCGCTTGACACTTGTCTAGGGGGGCAGGTGTGAAATCTATTTGAATTACCCATTTCTTACGCGTGCGTCGAATTACGTTAGAACAAATCTTAAAGTTATGAACCTCCTATATAAAAACAAGTCGGGTTTTCCTTCCTGACGCTTTAACTCTAGAACGCATCGTATGTGTTTTCGTATAATGTTATAGTGTATTTTAAATTTAAGTTAATTATTGTAATTGGGGCAACCCGTGTAATTAGCTTTAATAGATAACTAAATAAAATGTCAAAATCTCAAACACATGAACCGATTTCAACGGTTTTGCATTTCCTGGGCTTCGTGGAAATTCAGAAAAACGGGGGCAAGCAACAGCTAGTATAAAATATGATGCAGCCTCTATATCAGGCTTTCCCAACGTTTATTTCGCCATGCCTCCCGAGCCAAAAATAAAAATTTCATGCCCCCATTAATTAATATAATACGGTAAAAATATATATACTACACAGAAAAATCGTCATTTATTTTAAACTAAAATATTAAAAACGACTGTTTTTTTTGTTGGAAATGTAATCTAACATATTACGCCCGACATTTCTCTACGCCCCGCTAGGGGGGCGTTGTTAGTAGACCTAAACAAAAAACCAATAATCGAAAAAAGTGTATTGGCTCTTAACCATCGATATGTCTAATTTACACGTATTAAGAAGATAAGTAGTTGACAAAATTTTAACTTAATTTTAACTTGCAACTTTCTACTAAATTTTGTGTTTACATGCAATTATTAACTTAAAATTAAGTTAAAATATAGCCGACTATGCCCTCTAC
This sequence comes from Cyclargus thomasi, assembly GCA_026546445.1. Classification (NCBI taxonomy): domain Eukaryota; kingdom Metazoa; phylum Arthropoda; class Insecta; order Lepidoptera; family Lycaenidae; genus Cyclargus; species Cyclargus thomasi. Next base: position 6,809 of record JAOTAV010039789.1, read on the forward strand.
TCAATCGTGCTCGTCACACATATAACACAATCGTGTCATCGTCTGTATTACCCAATAATAAAGAGAAGCCATAAAGGAGCGCATCCACTGTATCGGAATCGGAGCGGACGGACCGACGTCTTTATCGAAATACAGATGGGGTGCGTCCACTGCATTCGGACTCAGCATTAGCAATTCAGTATATTCAGACATTAATGAACGTTAACAAGTCAAAAAATCATAGAGTAAAGAGTTGTATAAAACAATGATAGTATAAATTAATTTTAAACCAAAAATAAAAACCGACTTTCACAACAAAAAAGTGATAGATAAACTGAAAAGTAATAAATAATTATTTTTCTCTGTAAGTGCCTTATAAGAATTGGCCTAAGCCTCAACATTTACCGTAATCAATCTTTATAATTTTGAAGTCGGTACCAGCTACCTTAAGCGTAAGCGTGATGTCAAGAATCTAAGAAATTGTAAAACCTGTTTTTTTTCCTTTTTCCTTCTGGATCGCAAAATCAGATCACCAATTTTGTGAAAGTGGGACCAAACTGCAGCTATACCCTAATATATAATTGTTGTATACAACGAAAAAAAAATTTACATCGGTCCACAAACGCCGGAGTAATGCGTGTTCAAACATTAAACAAAAGAACATATATACGCTCGAATTGAGAAACCTCCTCCTTTTTTGGGAGTCGCTTAAAAAGTTTTTAAAAGAATTTTATCTATGTAAACTTCATACTTAAAGCACATCGCAAATGCGTCAAAACTTAAAACGTCAGAATTCGAATGAAGCCTTCATTTCGGATGACAACGTCAGTAATAATACCGGTATCTAGTGCAGAATTGACGATCCAGTACACGCATAGAAATCAATACAAGTCAACAATCCGTCCGCTACGTATGCTTCGATTCCGGCGCAGTGCACGCGCATCTTTAATTGTGGCGCGTAAGGTATGTGCGGCGCGTACGATGATAAATATGGAATCACCGTAAAGGTAATGTTACTAGATGCCGGCAATTCCGTTGCGCCTAAATTCGTGTATCGCGCGGGAACCGTAGTTTTGCCGGCACTAAAGGTTTATTGTTTTGGGGTAAATCAGACTGCGGAAAGTACCGGTATATTATTTTTTTGCTTTTTGTTAGTTTTCTAGACTAACCGTATGTTTTTTAATGTATGTATGAGGACTGTAGATTACTATGTATGGGGCTACACAAGCCGGCGGCCTTTGTCACGATATGCAATAAATAAATAAATAAATATGCTATAAGTGAAACCGCCGACATAGCCCGCCGACAAAACGTTGCTTACAAATGTCAGCGGCGTTTATAACTTTTGGCACGCTCTACAACCTAAACGTTTTGATGGATTTTTGTCGTTAGATTCGTCTTGATAGCACAAGCGACGCTAGGTATATTGGGGGAAATTAAAAGGGAGCCAGCCATTTCCGGTTTGGTCGGAATATGTCAATTTCAAATCATCAATTTCAAAAAGTTGTTATCTGTCGGTTAAATTTAACATAGCCCGACCAAATTACTTATATCCACGATCTGCATCTGTTTCAACTTCTCTTATGGTATATTAAAAATTAAAAATCAAAATAGCCGATTTTGAAGTCAAATTTGTGAGGTCCCAAAAAGTATTTTTCGCCAATTTAGGTCGAGTAGGATATCAAAATTATAATAATATTAATGACAGCACACCTGGGATTAGTTATATAACTTGGTTTTTCTTTATTATTTTTTTATAAATAAGTTAAAATATATTGTAATATATACCTACATTGATTTACAATTATTTATGTATTTGAAACAATTACCTATTGTTTATTGAATTAGTTTTAAGACATAATATTGTTATTTTTCATCTTTTAGGTAAAAGATGGACCCGTACGAGTTTCTTACGCCGGTTCTTCTCGCCGGTTTAGTTTCCGAACCGGTGGCAGTCACCGTAATTTCGACGTTCAGAAAGTGTACTTTAAGTACTGATTTTGAATAAAAATGATTTTGTTTTTGATCTGAAAATAAAGGGATTTTAATAGCCATTCTAGAAATATAAATAACTTGATGTTTAAATCACAATTGTTCCTGCAGTCGGGTTTTGGTTATTTAGCTTGTTATAAGCTCTTTTAGCTCGTTTGCAACATTTTAGCTTTTGGACATAATGTATACAACGTATACTGCAGAACTTCAATCGATTAGTAGTACCAACAGTGATACAGTACAAATTGAAATCCTCGTGTTTGGCTTAGCGCCAGTATGACTCACATAGGTGTCCCTCACTTATGACGTACGTCTTACGTCACCTGGATAACTTTTCCAGAATATTCAGTAAACTCGGCATTTTTTATTAAAGCGCGACTCGCTTTTATAAAGATGACCTACTTAGTTCTATATACTCTGATCTATGCTACCTCGTTTTATTCGAAATTGTCCACCGCTCCGCCAGTGTCAGCGAGATTATTTTGAGACGATAAAATGAAACTTTATAATCTAGGTCATAGGTTTCATTTTCTAGCGATATTTCTCTAGCGTTCATGTTGTCGATCTGTAGTGGCGTAGAGCAAAATGAATCTTGTCACCTATGTCATACTGCGGCAATTTTATCGGGCCGAAATAATCTCGTCGTGGGCGACGGATTGCGGTGGACAAACGGCGTAAAACGTAATTTTTTGTCGCCAATTACTTACCCAGATGATATTTTCAGTAATTCTAAAGTGTGAATAGACAATGGACGCAAAGCTGATAGTGTAAAGTGTTTGTGATTTGGACTCTGGCAGGCGAGAGGACGTGGAAAACTGGAGCAGTCGTAAAATGGAAGCTAATGCGAACGGCCACCAATACAGGTGAGTGCTACAGCAGGGTCTTTTACCAAACCAAGCGAGCAGACAGGTCACCTAATGGAAAGCAACTGCTGTCGCCCATGGACACTTATGACGTCAGAGTCGCCGGACTTTTAATGGACAAAGGATACGGCAGTAGGTATAGTTGGGTTTTCGGTAAATTCACTAACATGACGAGATAGTTGTGTCTTGTGATTTTATTTATTTACTAAAACAATACTATATTTATCGAAAAACTATGAAGTCAAATTGTTTTTGAGATTGATGAAAAATTATAAGCCTAGTAGCGACTTAGAAAGAGAGATCCGAGGTGTGTTATGACGTCATGATCTATGCACTGCATACGAAGTTCGTTTTGCGGAAAAGAGATAGATGGCAAACTGCAATCGCAAATTTCTTATTCATTTTTCAACGAAAATATTTTTTTCGTCACACTGTACAATACAAGCTTTTACCCGCGCTTTTCATTTGTAGAAATGTATACATTTATAGAAACATTCAGCGTCAACCTTCATTACGTCATAATAAGCGAAAAGCCAATTTAAGTTAACTGGAGGTCGCGTGTGGTCGAAATTCGACCATAAATATCTAAATCCATCGTGTAGAGGAGCTTTAAATAATAATCTATTCTTTCTGAATTCAATCACGGACCTCAGTTTGGTTTTTTTTATTTAATGTCCTGATAACGAGATCTTTAGTCTCGTTATCAGGACATTAAGTAAAAAAAACAGACTTCAACCATAAACAATAGAATTTTTCGTGTATGATTATCGTGTCATGTTAAAATATTGTAGTTGCGTGTTGCAGTGTGCGTAGCGTTTTATTTATTTAAAATATGTAAGATAAAAGCATATTTTAAAATTATATTGGTATTCCACGCTCCTTCTCTATATCAACTACAACTGAGAGAAATTTAATGCTTTTACATCTACGCATCTTTCGTAAAAAGGGGTACAAAGTTTTAATAAAAAATTATTTGGTATCAATATATAGATAAAAAATTAATAAACGGATTGTACTGTACACACAACACATTCCCAGATAATACGCTATACAGGATGTGTCTCCGGCGCCCTCGTCAACTCGAGCCTGTAACAAAGGCGTGTTTAATGTAGGGGGTATACGGGGTGTGCTTCCAAAATAGGTCAAGGACGACTGAAGGTCGTTTGGGATTTGTAATGGCCCTTGGAAGTATTTGACATGAGATTTAAGGAATTTTGCTTTGTTATGAAAATGGAACGCTTGTTATATTATTATATTCTTTGACAAAATTAAATGCCTCATACACTTAGTTACCGCCTAACAGAACCCGTTATTATGATTACAGATAATTAGAAATCTTTCTGTTTTCTCTGTTTAGTTAGTAAGCGGGGCTTGTCACTTGACACATTTGGACAGGTATATTTCAACACAATTTAGTTAAATACACATGTGCAGTGGCGTGTTCGGGTACAGCTTTTTTCTTCGTGCTCCTTTTAGTAGATATTTCAATAATTTATTACTCAAAAACTTCGTCAATAACAAATTGGTTGACTTAATTTACGACTCCCGCTTAACTACTTTATTACGTTTAGACAAACACTTAAAATTAAGTCACTTAAAATTTAGTTAGCTACTTATCTACTTAATACGTGTAAACAAGACATAAATGAAAAATAAAACAACGACATGAAATGAATAAGGATCCGTGATAAGTAAAGACCTAATATACTATAAATTCGCAAGAATCGCTAATAACAACAACATCAATAAAATAATCTAATCGCATGGGTTGGATATAGCCTACTTCTTCCTGATATATACTCTGACGTATTTGCATATAACGCTGCAAGATCGTGTATGCCCGGGATATACGAAGCCAGTTTTTTCAAGTCGGCATACTAAGACAGTTTCAGTGTCAGTATTTCTGGCTTTGTGTAGACAAAACGTGCTTAATTTCTAAGTCAGTGATTGGGCAAGCGAAGCGAGCTCTCTACATCACACTCCCGGTACATGTTTGTGGTACACTTTATGGAAAAAATATAAAAACTTTAGGTTTGGGCTTTCGCATAGTAATTTGAGTATAGGTTTCACAATATAATAGACGTGTTTAAAAATATAATAGCAATAATGCTAATAATAATATAATATTCTACTACTAACACCATCTATGAGATAGGATGTGCAACTGTAGAGATAAATTAAAGAATGAGAGTGGGTGTGTCCAGAACAATGAAATTTATTTAAAAATCTGTCACAATTACAAGCAACATTGGAAAACCCAATGTCGCAATTCAAACATTTTGTGAGGCCTTTTAAAATTGTGCTTTTTCGCTAGTCTAAGTAAATTCGCGGAAAAGCCAGTCTCACATAGGCAAGACCGTTTAAATGACAACTATCTTGCTGTTGTTGCGATGGGTAGGCACCGCAAAGGAAGAACTTCCGGCCGAGTAAGATAATATGCTCGGACAGGGGCTTCGGCCCTGTCTGAGCATTGTTGTCGACGTCATTTCAGTCGTTCTATATATGTTCACCGTTCGCCGGAACTTCGATAGCGCGATGCAGGATTGTTAGGCTAATTGTGGGTACCGCCACACTGTCCTGGCCGCGTTTATCCCGGGCATTAAGGAGCCATTAAACAAAGTCTGTGAATGTAGTGTTAAGTTATTAACTTGTGATATTACATCAGCCGACAGCTCATGTCTGTCGACACCAAACAGCTCAATAACGACCCGCTCTGTCGGATTAACGTGACGTGTGGGACGTCACGGTAAAGTTTCGTGTGAAACGAAAATGTTGGCGGAATAAATCCCAGACTACACACACACACAGAGATGATGAACTGTCGTTCGACCAAAAACGAGCTGTCTTATCTTTGATCGAACGATAGTTTATCTTTGCAGACTGTAAAAGTTTTTTTCTTGAAAAAGAAAAGAGATTCTATTTTCACATTTCACTATTTTTTACTGTTAGACTGTAACTTAATACAAAATGCACTAAAAACAGATCTTAATAATGCAACCGAAAAATACGACTGTGTCTTTAAGGGTCCTGAACAAGTTTTGAGATGATTTATTTTGAGCACGCAGGTACCAAAATTGGTCTTAAAAAAGTAAAAATACAGCGGCACACGATGAGCAAACAGATGTAGTTCAAATACTTTTATTTTATCAGCAGACTTCAAGCCGTTTCGCCTGCGTGGGTTTGAAAGCTTTAAGTTTTTTAAAAAGCGTTCGAAACCTCGCTTCTAAACTTCACAAATATTTCTGTGAATTTAATTTCTGTGGTTCTGATATTTTGCAAAGATAATACATATCACATGTTAAATCCTATTCCTGAATATGAACTTTGATATCATTACATTATAATTGTGGTTATTTAATTTATAAAATGTATTTAATTATGAATTTAAAGTCAATAATTTGGCAAAGCTTTGGTACTTTGCTGCATACAAATTAATATTGTCACAATATTAATAAGATATCGCCTTACTTTGGTTAACGTATAACCGAAAAATATAGTTATAATCTCCTCTTAGCATTAAAATTTTAGTATTTTATTTTGTACTGTAGATTTTAGAGGATGGTAATGATGAACATACATCTTTGACAACCGAACGCGTCGAAACAATCTTTTTTTTTAATTTGGTCTATGAAATGCCATGGATTCGGTATTTTAGGTATAAAAAGTATCCCGTCCGTCCTTCCTGGGGACTCAAAGTGTCACCATACCAAATGTATGACAAATGAGATAACAGATAGACTGACAGTATAATATTAATATGGAACTATGGATCTTTCGAACCGATAGCAACATCCCTAAACACCCATTTATTAGTATTATCGATCTTGGGATTAATTTACTAAGCGGATAGTTTTAATCCGCGAGGTTCTGGCTACAGTTGAAGGTCGCGGGAAGCCAGCGAATGTCTACGAAAATTGTCAAGTTCCATACTCTATTCTAGCATTAATTACGTCACAGGTTCACGCGTAGATTAGTCCCAACGTATCGCGTAGTCGCAACGTAGGACTTAGCACGTAACCCGACGGGAGCGCATAGCCCCGTACGTACCGCGTAGTCGCACCGTAGGACGTAGCATGTAACCCGACGGGACCGCATAGCCTCGTACGTAGCGCGTAAATGCACCGTAGGACGTAGCACGTAACCCGACGGGAGCGCATAACCCCGTACGTAGCGCGTAGTCGCACCGTAGGACGTAGCACGTAACCGCACGTGAACGCGTATCCCCATCGTAACGCGTAGTCGCACCATATCCCGACACAAGAGTAAATATATTGTTAAAATATAAATTGTTAATGTCCCATTATCAATATCTTCTATACAATATTATAAAACAGTAAAATTGGAGTGTCTGTACGTTTAATATTTTTACAAAATAATCAATGTGGGGGAGCTAATGAACACTAATATAACACATATCGACAAAAAAGTAATCTGTCTGTTTATCTGTTTGTACGCGCTAATCTTAGGAACTACTGGACGGATTTGAATAAATATTTTTTTTTGGTTTAATAGTTATTAGGTCTGGGCAACGTATAGGATACTTTTTATCCCGGTTCCCGCGTGATATACAAATTTTTGCGCAACAAAGTTGCGGGCACCAACTAGTGTGAAATATACATATTAATTTATTTCGAATATTAGGATATTACAAAAAAGTATCATACAAACATTTGATAGGCCAGTAGTCTACTTAAATCAATACATGAAAAGGCTTGGCTGAGCATTCTAAGGTGGTCACGACACGGCCATCTGAACAAAAGGTTCCAAGTATTTTTACCCTTTGCAGGTAAACGAAAAAATATGCGCAAACTTTGGGACCTTTTTCCAGGGAATCGGGATCTGAAAGAGCAAAGGTTGTTCATCTTACCCCAGGCCCGGGAGTGGGGTATCGATCGCCGGGGGCGGTCCGACCTTGAACGAGCACCATCTGAGCACGGGGGACGAAAACACCCCAACCGCTTATCCCTGAATTATATCCTTAATGTCGAGTTCGGTGTGAAACTTTGAATTTGAAGAGTTGACTGTCAAAATTATTGAATCTCGGCTATCAAATGAAATTCAGATATCACGTAAAAATGCTAATGTGTTCTAGGATCAAAAGCCTATGGCCGTTTGTCCATACTCCAACGTAATGACAAAGACTATAGGTTTCATTTTTCTTAACGACACTAATGAGGGTTTGACATTGACGATAGAGCAATGTCGCTAGAAAACGGATCTTATAGCCTAGATTATAAAGTTGTCTAGTTATAAAGTTATGTAGTTGCCTAGTTTTATCGGGCCGAAATAATCTGGTTCTCGGTTGACGGTGGTTATGGACAAACGGCCAATGTTTCGCCTCATCTCTTCAACAAAGGCATGTTTTAGGCAAAAACATAGTCATAGCATTTTAGGTATCGCAATAAGAGACGAAAATCAATTGTGGGTGAATAGACCTTTGACATTTTTACTGTTTTTGGGAAAGTTTGTTTATTTATTTCTTTGTCCTTCCTTCACGCTCTGACGAAGCAACCAATTGACTCGATTTTTGGCATAAACTTAGTGTAAGTTGCTGACCCGGCAACTTACACTAAGTTTATGTAATTTTTGCCATATAAATAATTTAGGGGGATGAAAAATAGAAGTTGGCCGATTCTCATACCGGATAAGCACAAAAAATTCCATCAAAATCGGTCAAGCCGTTTCGGAGGAGTATGGCAACGAAAACTGTGACACGAGAATTTTATATATTAGATGTGACCAAGGACATCATACCTTCTATGATAAACCTATGCAAAAAGTCAGATCCAATAATTTACTCCTCAGAAGGAATCTACTTCAGGTAGTTTGTAAAGAGTTAAAAACATTGCAATTTAAGGGTTATGTCGGCTATAATGATTAACCTACCTTATACGTCCAAGGTATGAATCGCTTTTTACAACTATAAGTATTATGTGGCGCATTTTAATTAAGCTAATTATTCCTACGCCTCTTTTAAAGTAATTGTTGGACTATAAGATATAGTATACTTAAGTATTTTTAAGTTCATAACAATTACTTTAACCTTTTTTTTTACTAATAAGGATGATTTGATGGTTGCACGGGGCTATTATAAGTGCCTGGGCCCATCGTAAGCATGCTTTTGATAATAATTAAATTGTGAATCGCATTTCACGATCAATATCCATCATTTTATCAAAACGAAGATTAATAGGGAAGATGCGTGTAAAATAAAATTTATGGAATGCAAATTATTATAATAATGGGTTAAAAGATATAAGAGAATGAAAAAACATCTGAATTTTGTTGAAAAATAAGTAAGATAAGAAATCATGCATCAAAACTTTTATTTTAGCCCTGAAAGATAAATAGAACAGAGAAAACTTATTTTGGCCCTAACAACATATTTCTGGCGTCTTTGCTTCCATAACATTTGAAGACCACGTGAAACTAATTTATTTTTTATTATAAACCTCCTTTGGTAACAAAAAAAGGGCTACGGTACTCTCCATTCTTTCAACTTAGTCTATGCTAAATAATACGTCGATGTGGTTTCTTCGTTTAGGCGCTAAAGAAGGAAATAAACAAACATACTTTTCCATTTATAATATGTACAGAACATGGACATACCATAGACCAACATTAGATTCAAATATCTTACTGTAAAACTATTAATAATAAAATTAACATTACGTCTCTATATTGAAAATGAAAAGTGAGCACAAATTATCTCATATACTTTCACTCTGTCAGTTCAAAGGTTTAGGGACTATCCATAAAATACGTCTAACGTAAAGGAGGGGAGGGGTTGAACAAAGTGTTACATGGGGTAGAGAATCCTTAGTTTTGTGTCATCACATTACAATTTTAAAAATTTTAATGTCGAAATTGAAAATTTGGGGTGGTTCTAATCTTTAGACGTAAAACTGCAAATTTGTGACATCACAATAGGGAAGAAATGTGACTACCTGTGACATGAGGGGGCGCGGGGTCTCTAAAATCGTAAAATTAGTGTGACGTACTTTATGGATGGTCCCTTATCTGTAATTAGCCTTAACGTACATCCTTATGTCGATTACAAATTATATGATTTTACTGGCGGACCCGACAGACAATGTCTGTCTGTCTGTAAATAATAATTTCCACATTTTTTTTATATTTTATGCCTATGTTAAATGGTACATTATAAAAGCTAGGCAAAAAGAACCAGCAAAGTTACTGGTCTATCATTAAGTATGGAAATGAGCTGAACGGTTTACTTTTTGTTCTTGCCTGTAAAGATGAAGATGGTGTTAATCGGGATAAGAAAGAGTAAGATTATGGAGTGTTTTTTGTTGAGTTCGATGTAGGTAATGCTTACAAGAACATGCTATTTGCTATATCGCTTTAATATTCATTAACTAGCTAAGCTTGTAAAGTTGTAACATAATATAAATACACAGACAGTAGAGTAGCACGGTCTTTTTTTTTTCGAAAAATAAAAGAAAAGGGACAAAAAACATCAAAAATGTAATTGTCATTAAATTCTCCTGCAGTTGAAGTGCAGCAACTTTTGCTCTTTTTTTGTTGGTAATTTTTTTCTTTTCTTTTTTTTTACAACTTAGACCCGTTTTCCTTTGCTATGGCTGTATAGACTTCCTCTCTGTATTCCATAAAACGTTTTCTCTTCTGGTCTCTATCAAGTACATAGGAGTATATAATTAGATTATCCTCTCTAGATGGAGGGTCCGTTTCTATACAAGAAGACGGTGCATCCAGTGCTCCGTTTTAACCACTGGACTTGGGGGGGCGCATGATCAAGACGTTGTCTATGGCTACCATACCATAAGGTACCAATAAGGTACCAATTCTTCAACTCATTCGCTAAAAAGTAATTAGAAAGGAGCACGGTCATGTTTTGTCGATTTGATTTTAAGAACTAAATTGGACAAGTTCACAGTACGATTTTCGCTTTCAGCTTCGCACAGTAAAGCTCTGGAATTAACTATATACCATAGCATATACCAGCAGTATTTCCGGACCGCCACGACCTACAAACCTTTAAGAAAAGAGCGTATTCCCTCTTGAAGGGCCGGCAACGCACATGCAACCCTAACGTTGCGACATAATATAACTCTATGGGCGGCGGTAGTTCCTTTCCATTAGGTAATCCGGTTGTTCGTTTGCCCTTTTATTTTTTTAAAAAAAAAAACAAGACTTTTTTTGTGTACTAGTTTTGTTTAGTTAACTTATCGCCTAATAGGAGAAGATGCTCGAAACTCCTTTGCGTCAAATACCCTTTATTAATAATAATATAATAATAATAATATCTATGAACGCTTCACACCACGTCAATGCCGTTTATTGGGCGGGAACCGTACATTTCTCAGCGATAAAAGTTTAATATGCCCTTCTCCGGGATTTAAAATATCTCCATAGAGAGTGTCAGCAAAATCGGTTCAGTTGAGCGTGAAGAGGTAACAGACAGACAGCCTTCGCAAGCTTATAATATTAGTACGTATTACGTTTTGACTTTAGGGGACGACGAAGCTTTTTTTCTTCTTCATTCTTCTTCATGTAGGATGCAGGCGAGCAGATGAGTTACCTGATGGAAAGCAACTGCCGTCGCCCATGGACACTCGTGACATCCGAAGAGTCGCAAGTG
>JAOTAV010039800.1:0-18265 GCA_026546445.1 Cyclargus thomasi
CAAGAAAATTGATTTCCCGCCTTTACTTGACACTGGCCATGGTTGTAGCCAAGCGCCATATAAATAAATAAAATAAATAAAAAAGAAGCATTATTAACAAAAAAAAAAAAACAATATGCCATAATTCAAAACTTTATTTCACTTTGTTTTGAACTTTCCGATCAAGTTTACAAGATTAAAACGCTGCTTTTAAATATATATTGAAAGAAACTACCCTTGGCATAATTATGGCAGCTACATCAATGAAACTTTTGATATGTTCCGTCATTCTCATGGGTTTCTTCTGTAATGGTAGGTTAAACTCGTTAATGTTGGGGGGCACGCCCAGTGTTTCGGAATAAGTTAATAGTTTATTTTACTTTTCAGTGTTATCCATCAAATGCTGGAACTGCAGATCCAATAATGACCCGAAGTGCGCTGATCCGTTTGATAATAGCACGGTCCCCATTACTGATTGTAAACAAGAGAAAGGTTTGCCGCATCTACCGGGATTGAGACCGAGTATGTGCAGGAAAATAAGACAAAAAGGTAAATATTTCTGTTACTATACTAATATATATCTATTATATAAAAATAAGGCGTTTTTCCTTCCTGACGCTATATCTTCAGAACCCACAAACTGATTTCGACAGTTTTGCATTCGTTGGAAAGGTTCGGGCGCCGTGAGGTTTATAGTAATATAAATTTTAAGTAAAAATTTCAAGAGAAAACAGGAAAATAATCATTATCATCTTTGCTACCACACAGACGGAGTCGCAAGCTACAGCTAGTACAGTAATAATGAGACGTAAGGAAATTTTCTAGTTATATAATGGCGGGAAGCTTACTTAAAGCTCATTAAATATTAATGCACTCCTAAAAAGTTTTGCTTCTAAATAGTGGAGATGTATGTGGTGTTTGTTGTACTTTTGACAGAATATACAAAAACTAGTCACACAATGTTGAATATACATAGTACATACAATTATCATAAGTTAACTGATAAATGTGAAATATCCGGAAGTGGCTTCCTTTTGTAGTGAGTGTTATCAGAACAGTAGCCTAATGTATTTTATTTAACTTAATGTTTATTTTAAAATTTTTGATATCATTAGCAAATGCCAAACTTTTTTGGCTCTCAGACATACAAATCTCCATTAAATATAGCATGATTGTGTACTGTTGTAGCATTTGTATACTACTGCAGATTTTTTAATAAGTAGTTTTTATTGAAAAAGTTTAATTAATAATTTAGGAGTACACTAATTCTGCAGCCTAGAAACAATAAATTATTGATGTCCTCTATAAACATTTATTACTTTACTCTAAGTTGTTTATGAATAATCCCATTTATACAACTTTTTTTTTTACTGCTCGGCTCCAATTGCTCAAAAATGGTCTAACAATCACGAAAATAATTTATCAATTCTGGCCATAGTTTCTGAGATTTGTGCATTCAACAAAAAACACTTCAGTTAGTTATATATTATTAGTATTGATTTTTTCAAGTATTTTATCTTTAACTGCTTCTTGTAATGTTTTTTAGTGAATGGTGAATGGCGCTACTTTAGAGATTGCGCCTACCTCGGAGAAGTAGGTATCCAAGGCGATGAGCGGTTTTGCCTGATGAGAACGGGCACATACAACATTTTTGTAGAATACTGCACATGTAACAGCAAAGATGGCTGCAATTCTTCTATACTTAATACACCAATATCATGGTTGGCTACTGCTTTAATATCACTAGGAGCTACCATGTTTAAAATGTCTTAAATTTAAGGACTTTTGTATTATGTACACTAGACAATATTTTAGTGTAATTTTTAATATTGCCTTATAAAGAATCTCTTTATATCATGATTTGTGTTCAATCAGAAAACTTGAAATTGAATATACAGAATCTGATATTCAATTTCAACTTTTCTGATCTATCTAATTTGGTCGGGCTATGTCAAACTCAGCCCACAGATTACAACTTACATTGAATTGACATATTCCAACCAAATTATGAAGGTCTGTCAACTGGCTCTGTTTTTAATTTCCCCCATGGTACGTTGTTAAGAATCTCTTGCAACTCATTTACATTCTTGCAAGCTTGTACATGTAAGTCCTAGCCTCAAAAACCTAAAAACAAACCGATTTGCATTTAATGTGTTTCTAGTTTTATTATATTTTATTAGTGTTTAGCTTTATCACTTTTTACTTTTTTGTGAAATAAGATATTTATCATATTCACTTTTATCAATTTGTTTTTTGTAGTAAAAATCCAAAAATACTTAGTTGAATTTACTTCTGGAACTTTAGTTACTTATAATATTTTTAACATTTTTATATGAAATCAACAATACTCTTGTGCAGTTTATACTTAAGTGAATGATTATATTTTATTTGAAATCTGTCAGTCTGGGTACCAAAAACGTTAATTATTTACAAATTGTCACATACCTGCTTCATCCACTTAAATAAGTCTAATCATGAACGATGAGGGTAACAATGTATTCAATTAGCTAGTGTAGAATTTTCTTATACTAAGAAATACTCAATGTGTATTACAATCTAGATTGTAGCACAAAATAATGTTTCTGTATGTCTGATATTCCGTCCACATTGTATCATATCTTGTGCCTTGTAATACTAGATTAAATGATAATTTTTAAATATTCTTTTATTTCAGTTACCTTATAAAAAATACCAAAAGAAAGACTATTATGAATTTACTATAGGTTGATTTTAGACTCATGCAGTCGTACTGTCGGTGCTGATGGCTCGAGATGTATGAAATTCTAGTAAGCGTTTTTGAATAACGTGTAGCGATCTGCGCTGATAGTTTAAATTTTTCGCCGTAGATGTCGGTACTGACAGTCAACGAGCGGTTGGCGTGAGAATAAACCCTAAAACAAATTTTTAAAATATATTCTTTCTTATGAATAAATCTTAGTTGGACGAGAGTTTAATAGGATATTGCCCAAATTGTTGTAACACGATTATGTAATGTCATGTCACATTTAATGTACATGAAAAAAAGGGCAGTTAAAGCACCTGCAGCTCTCCTAATGTTGCGATGCTGAGCGATGGTAGTTGCTTCTTATCAGGTAACCCGTTTGCTCCTTTTGCAAGTAGCGTTGCGTATAATTGCGGTCTCACCCTAACTTGTACTAAGTCATTGACTGATTATTATCAATTAAGGAATTGCCATTTCTATGCTAATTAAACTCAGAGGACAAGTCCGAAGATACGACGATCACATTTCTGTTATTGGTGATATAAGTACAAACATTTTGTGGTCTCAGCATTAGTGATAATGGTAGCTGAATAGCAAGATTAGTAAGGAATGCCTCAAAAAATGATTAAAAAAATATATTTACTAAGCAAAATCACCTTACTATGCAGTAAGCAGTGCATTATGCTTATTGGCATCAAAGATTCCTGGACGATTTAGTAGATTATAGTGTACTTTTTAAAATATGTTACAATATTACACTTATGTTATCCGTAAAGTCCTTTATTAAGAAGTTAAGTCCTCTATCGAAATCATTCAGATTCCAGAGGTATTAAAAATTACCACTATAAAATTATATTTTTTTGAGCTACATTACCCTTGCTGAAATCTATATTTACAAGGTCATCATTATGTTGTTAGTCATAGCTACTCGTCAATAGATGGCGCTTTTTACTTTATAAAATATTAATATTATAGAAGAACCTAAAAAAATATTATTGGGGTCGTGTCATTTACTAAAGATTAATTAAATATTAAAACAGTATTAATGTTGTTTAACTCAGATACAGCGGAGTTGTACCTTTAGAAAACGTTGTTGTTGGATTGGAATTAAGATAAAAAAAATCACAAAAATGTATTTTTAAAATATTGGTTTATTTAAAAACAATACATTTTGTACTTTCCACCAAATTAACTTCACATTAATCATTTACTTTCATAATGTCTCAAAATTATAAAACATTTAGAATTTTGGTTGAAATCAAAAATTTATAATATTAACACAAAACAATAATTTTATAAACTGAGAAAAGATTGTGTAGATGACGACGATTGTGTAACTGAACTAAATTAAATATATCATAATAATAGAAAGATGATAATAATTTATCATTAATAATATAAATCAGAACATTATTTACACAGATCAGCTATAATACTATGAAGAACATGACTTTGTAATATTAAGGTTAATATATAGCTAAAATCACGAGACGAGCCACAAAGTTTCCTGCTTTCGACATTTTGTGTGAAGTGTTGTGCCTCGCTCAGGGATTAACCATAGATAATTTTGTTAGGCACTGTAAGGAAGTATCTAGGTTTTTATTATAATTTTGAATAGAAGATCAATAAGGAATACTAATCTAATATACCTAGGGTTAACTACCCAATTGTTGGCAGCAATCCTATCGGCCATCAATTGGGTATACCTATTTTAATAATAATAAGGTAAAGTATATACTTTACTTTAATTATAATATACAAAATAGGTACAGTGCGAAATTTAGCGTGCAAGTATAAGTTTGGACAGAAGAAAAATCAAATTAATACAAATTTTACCCATAAGAACAAATACCGGTAAATACATTAAGAGAAACTTAACCTAGCGGACCACATTATGCAATAAAGAAGCAACAAATATACAAACATAACAATAAATTACTGTTGGCTTTTACTGTACTTTTATAAACCTTTAAATTGAAATGAGCACCATAAGTATGCCACATTTGAAATATGAATTACCATTGAAAACATATTTAACTATGAAAAATACATTTCGAGACCGTGTTAACGCATTTTTATTGAGATAACACTCTTCATGCAAAGATTTCCTACGTGGCATAGACGGGCTGCGGCCTGCGGTGGGTTAAACAGAAAACATGGTCCCATAAAGCGAGCTAACCCTAAATTACTTGAACAGCAAAAGGCCGAGGGGCGCAATTAATAGTGCCACAGTTTTGCCGATAGATGTCGCGCTGTTGCAGCCGTCGTACTCGCAGGTCTCGCAGAAGGAGGCGATCTCGTTGGGATTGTTGATCATGGGGCACTGGGTGCTGTAGTCGTCTGACCGCTTCCACGTGCAGCCTCGGGAGATGATCATCTGACCGTTCACTGGAATGATAAGAGGTTCAATTAATGAAAGTCTTTGATACTGTAGTGAGTTTTGTTTATATCTTTGTTAACCACTTCGTTACAGAAAAGCTTAAGGACGCATTTTTATAAAATTTGACATATTTTATTCCTAGGCTACTTTTAGATAATTTGCGACATCAAATATTTAAGAATTTTAGAGACGAGGTCGAGGGAGATTGGTATCGTAAAGGTCACTAAAGAAAACCCAGTTTTTGATGTAGGTTAATGAAGTCGAAATCAAACTTTTAACTTGGTAAAGGACATGAAGGAATTACATAAAAACCACTCCCACACTTGTAATTAAAGTAAATACAATACTCTGACGACACGCTTCCGTATATGGCATACAATGACTCATAAATATGCCGAACACGCAATTTTTTTATACCTCAAGCTGGCATACTAGCATTGGCTGCTCTTTGATGGCCAACACAAGGAACCATGACATGGTTTGACAAAAAACGGCGTTAATTTTAGTGTTATTCATAGTTGGTCACACTCGTTTTACCGTCAAGGGTCATTCGTACCTTGGGTAGGTGTTTTCAGGGTTAATCGTGGTAACGTCGATAAAAAACTAAAGTTATCTCGTGACTTTATTCGTATGTAGGTACGTACGTAAATGAGAATATAATGTAAGGCCCTCGGGTTAAGCTACTGAACCGATTTTGACGAAATTCAATATGCTCATTGTATCAGCACTTTGAAGTTAGGCCCGTAATTATAGTCAGTCAATGTAGTCAGCGTTTTAAGAGCGTGATCAGAAATTTTGAGATGCTATTTTCATTCATAAATAGACCTTATAGGCTCGTGGTATTATAAAACGGGATTATATATATGGAAGCGGGTAAATAACATTTTTAAAACTACCGGATTTTTAGCGTATATGGACGCTTTAGGGCCGGAAAAATTCATTGAAATTAAAACAGTGTGGATGTGATGTATAGCTAGATAAAAAAATAGAAAATTACATGATTTATCAAAATATTATGGAAAAAAATAAGTGACCAAGGTTGTAAAATGTTAGTTTTTCGTTTTTTCCACTTATGTCTTCATTTACGGGCCTTCGATTTTTCGTAGTCGTCTTGATTACTTATTAGATATTGTTTTGCGCGTGGTAAACTTTTCTAATCTGTACCAGACAAACTTGTAGGTTATCGCACACCCTAACATATATGTGATAGTATATTTCTTTAATAAGTTTGAAAATAGATATAACAACCATTATGTGATGTCGGTTAAAAATATAGTAACTACTAACTACAGTCACGTCATCAGTTACCTGCGTGCCAAGACATCGGATGATCTCATCACACGAGGTGCCAAACACACTAATTTCACTGGTAATTTTGATGTAACACAACGTCCGTATTTGCTCAAATTACATCGCCTGTATTTTGTTACAATGGTTTTACGCATCGAGCATATAACCAATAGATAAGTTATGTGAGCCATCCGTGTCCGAAAAATATCAGTGTTTTGGCGCTGATAAATTAACCGCCAACCAACGCTTGCACTAAAACAGTACGCAGCAATAAGATACCTGTGTGTATTCCGATATTTCCGACCTACCAGCGCAGTGGCTTCAGGCGGTTTTTTTTCCGAACAAAACTAATAACATGTTCGCTCTTTGTATGGAGAATCTGTCAAAAAAGTTGTGGATGTGGAACTTTATCAGTAAGCGGTGAAACAAAATAGACAAAATGGCAGATTTCGTATTTCTAGGATGCACGTCCCTGTGGAGTAGGATGTATAATATATTCCAATTACCACGTAACAGAGTCTTTAGGGCCGCATTTAAACGAATCGCAATAAAAATATATTAAAATATATATATAAATAATATTATAAAGGGGAAAGTGTGTTTATTTATTTGTCATTCCTTCACGCCGTAACGAAGCAACCCAACGACTTGAATAATTTAATCACTAATTTTTTCGTAGGCTTCGTTGAAAAATGGAGAGTAACTTATTATGCTAAATGTGATATTGAAACAAATTTTGAAAAAAATCGAAATTTTTGAATGCCACGCGAGCAAAGCAAAAGCTAGTTAAAAATAACCTTTCTTTTTTACTCCTCTGATAGATCTGCAGTTAGGTATCTACAGCAACTCACCATACTTCTTCTGCTTCTTGCAGGCGGACTTAGACGATGTGAGGTAGGGGTAAGACGCGCCGGTGTTGGCGTCGCAGTTCTCGAGGCGGGCGGGGATGTAGCCGGAGTAGTCCAGGTGGTTGAGGTTGAAGGGGTCGTTGCAGAAGGGGTTCAGGTCTGACGAGCACTGCCAGCACCGGACTGCTTCGCCTGGAAGAGAAGAACAGCTTGTTAGTTTAAGGACTTGTATGATGTAATAATAATAAAACATTTTATTTTCACAAAAGTTGTGATCTGATGATGTAATCTAGAAGGACTCGAGAGGACTCTTTAAAATTTATATGGAACATATAGTGATTTTCACTTTTTCCGAAGGATTCCAGGTATGTGCAACCAAAAAGCAAGATTTTGGACAAATGTATACACTGGTCCTGAAGGTGCTGTACAGAACTCTTGAATCCTAATAGGTAGCGATTAGGGGATTTCGGCTTCTTCTAGACGACTCAAATCAAATGCCTCTTCATCAATTTCATTAGTAATCATCATCATCATAATCATCACTATAATGATGCTACAAACTGTTACATTTTACTCCTATAATTGGTACTTCCTATGATGTTATACATCAAAACGAGTGTTTAAGTTTAAATTTTCGCCATCTGTTTTTGAATTGAAATGCAATTATTGCTGTAAAGTTTTTTTTTAGAATTTGGCAACCCGTTCTTAAAAGTGGTTATCTAATTAACAGAATTCATGAAAAATCGAACGAGGGATGTTAATATACAAACTTAGATTTAATTATCTACAGCTAATTATGTAATCGACCAACAGTTAACTAAAAATGGAAAAATAAATTAATTTTAAACATAAAAGTAACAAATAATTTTTTTCTCTGTTAATGCCTTATAAGGATTAGCTTAAGCCTCAACATTAACGTTAATAAATCTTTATAATTTTGAAGTCGGTACCAGCTACCTCTAGCGTAAGTTTAATGTCAAGAATCTAAGAAATTGCAAAAGCTGGTATCGACTTCAAAATTATAAATATTGATTACGGTTAGTATTGAAGCTTAGGCCAATCCTCATGAGGCCCTAACAGAGAAAAAAAATTATTAGCCTTCAGTTCATCTATCATTTTTGTTGTTGTGGAAGTCGGTTTTTATTTTGTGTTTAAAATGAATTGTAAATAGTTTTAATATCGAGTGATCGCATCAAAACCATATCGAAGGTATAATAATGACAATCAGGATAAATATTTATAATGTTATGTCACGCAGAACCTACACGCGATATGCAAGTCCAGTTGTAAACACAATACATAAGATAACTACTAGATAACTACCTAACAAGCGAGGTATTCCGTAAATAGGTAACATTAAAGTGATCTAGAAGGAACAATAGTAACAACCTTGTACATGACTTATTTTACCTTTAAGTTTCATGAAACAGACCCCTGTGTCTTTGATATAAAGACTAAATTTACTAAACGTAAAGCATCACGCCATCGGTTCTCACAGCTCGTGATAATGACTTTAGCGACGCAAACGTATTTATAATTTACATTTTTATCATTTTATTCGAAATATAGAGTACTTATTCGTGTTTTTGCCTTTAAAGCGAGGGCCAAAACTTGAAGACGAGTATGTAACCATGCGCCAAAGCTGGCTTTTTCGCATGGTTACATACTCGGCTATATTGGCTATCGAATAAACTTATTATTTGAATGAAAAATACGCTATCG
The DNA here is from genome assembly GCA_026546445.1 of Cyclargus thomasi. Lineage (NCBI taxonomy): Eukaryota > Metazoa > Arthropoda > Insecta > Lepidoptera > Lycaenidae > Cyclargus > Cyclargus thomasi. Next base: position 8,942 of record JAOTAV010039800.1, read on the forward strand.
TTCAATTGAAGTTTCGTTCAGTTATCTGTGACATAACTTTCGTTCTTTTTCCCTAAATACTAAAAATTAAAAAAACTCGTTTAAAGTAGGTTGTATGTTACCAAAAGGTTTAGTTAGGTAGGTGCTGACAATAAAACCAATCATAAACAGGTTTTCAATTTGCCGTCTAAGAGAAAAATGTTTTTATTACTTTAAAATTCGTTTTGTAATTTGAGCTCACTGGCATTTTGAAGTAATTTGCTGATACAGACAAAACAAAACAAATATATTTTGTGGGGTACGTGTTTCCTGTATAGTTTGCATCTGTAAAGGTTGCATCGCTGAGTGTTTTTACCCGACTGCGCTAGAAGGAGGGTTATGTTTTTCGAGAGTACGTATGTATAATTGTTTGGCACGCTCTGCAGCCTAAACGGCTTGATGGATTACAACGTATGAGGTATCGTTAGATTCGTCTTGATGGCGCAAGTGACACTGGGTACGTAAAAAAATGTAAAAAATCAAAATTGCGGATTTAGAAGTCAAAATTTTCAGGTTCAAAAAAGTTTCCTGCCAATTTAGTTCGACTAGGGTATCAAAATTAAATAGCCATTCTAGAAATATACATAACTTGATGTTAATGTCGCAACGGTTCCTGCAGTCGGGTTTTCTGTTTTTTTGGACATTTAGCTTGTTTTTACTTTTCTATACGGGGAACTCACGACGCTTTGCTTTCTCAGGACAATTACGACTTGGGACTCGGGGAGGTATAGGCATTAGGTATTCTATGGAGAGCATAACTTTTATACTAATTTTATTTAGACTTTTAAAATGTGCCAGTCTGCCTTAAATTTACTTGTGGATTGAATAATCTCTGGTTAAATATGTTGATATTAAAAAAAGTATGACAGAAAAATGATTTAACTGGCATATAACTTATCCTAAGTTTAGTTAAACTTATTTTATGACCACATACAATCGGCAATTATTTTTTTTTTTAGATTGTACACGGAAGTACCCAATTTAATTTAAATAGCGACTATAAAGAGTAGGAAGAAGTAAATAAATCTAGCCTTGTTTATAAATATCTATGACTAATCCTAGAATCTAACTGATAACCTCAAACTGAGTGTGACAAATACACGCCACGCTATCGCAGAAGAATGAGAAACGAGCTATTGCCCCCGACTCCGTCCGCGTGATAACTTTCCTCTGGAAATTTTTCCTGATCTTTTTGCTATAAACCTCATGCAGCCCGAAACCTTTCCAACGAATGCAAAACCATGGAAATCGGTTTGTGTGTAAAAAACGACTTATTTGTATATAATAGTTAATAACAATTTTTATAACAATTTTATCAAACTCCTATAAAATAGGTTTCAGATGATTCTATCCACATTATTTAATTTATCATAGAAATCTAGGAAACGTTATTAGTATGGTATAGAAGTATGAATGGGGAACTGTGTTTGGTTTTCCTTCACGCTCTAACGAAGCGACCAATCGATTTAATTTTTGGCACACGCTCAGTTGAAAGGATGGAGAGTAACATAAGCCACTTTCAGGGCCTGTTTCATAGCTTACAGATAATCTATCCACAACTTTATTTGACTGATGTTGTATGGAGAATCTGTCAAAAAAGTTGTGGATAGCCTAACAGAAACTTTATAAGTAAGCGGTGAAGCAGGCCCTTAGTATTCGAAAATCGTTCCCCTAAATTTTTTTTATCGAATTTTGGACTCCACGTACTTGTTAATATATGTTATATAAGGTTCCAAAATATTTGAGACTGAGACATAGAGTGCAAGGGTACCGTCACATTGTTTTTTTACAACTAATGTATAAATATTTACAGAATACGAACGAACAATTACCATTATCTGTTATCGCTTATCGGTCTTCTGATATCCGCGTTGTTAAAATAACCGCAGCTGCTAAAAATATGCATAGTCTTACGATAACATAGTATGCCTTTCCAAATTTTCTCCTTCCTCTAATCGTTTATTTCAAACCGATTGCCGTAAACAAAACAATCTTATTAGTATTTGCACCTTACTATTGTATAATGAAGTAGCTTTTGCTTGTGACTTCGCCTCGGTACTTAGTAATAATATCATTATACAGAGATGAAATAGTTAGTAGCTTAAGCCGGGGGTCGCGGGTTCGAATCCCGCCGACGGAGCAAGTATTTCAATGTTCCTGGGTCTGGATGTGTATTAAATATATGTATCATATAATAAAAATCTTAAATATGTGTATAGTATAAAATTATTAAATATAATTTAAACCGTTGTCTGGTACCCGTAATACAAGTCCCTCGGGTATCGGGTATCGGCATGGGGCCAGACTGACGTGGTGTGAAGCGTCTATAGATATTATTATTAAAGTAGGGAAGGTAAGTAGGTTTATCATATTGTATCCTTTTTATAAAGTTAATATTGAAAGTGTGTCAATATAGAACTCAATATATGAAGCTCATATCCATTAGACACTAATCTAGTATTATCGCTCAGTTTTGTATATTGTAATATATATGTAAATGACAAATATAATATGTATAAAAGTCCTGTATAAAATAAAAGCATCTTACCTAACCTTGTTTTTGGAATCAGCATCAGGAAAAGGTATAGATTCTCGTTTTAGTAGCTTGTTTATAATAATATTATAAGATATAAAATACACGTGTGAACCCCCTTCATTTTAACACAGGCCACACCAGCGGCCCTAGCAGAGCGACCAAGAAAGTGTTTCTTTCTACAGCAAGAAGTGACGGATGCGCAAAGGAAATCTGTCAGTTAATCCCAACCATCTGTCAGTTTGTCTATACTTTCGTACGTCTACTGACGCTATGCTATCTCTGCTGGGTTACCCACTAAATCCCAACGGGTATTCCTACTTTCCGATTCAGGCAGAGTCGCGGGATACGCGAGATGCACAACCGACTGCGTTTGAACCCTCTAAAGATTGAATAAAGCACTATTTGGTTGAACCATCAACCAAATAGTGATGCCAAACTGCATTGTTATCTCAATATTTAAATCTTGACATTGAATGAGCACGGAAATACAAAAAAGTACAATTTACTCGGATCTGTCGCAAGGTTAGAACCATCATTTTTTTACGGTTGGTTTTTGTCGGCAAGGCCTACGGTTCGGTCACAGTAGGTTGACGCCGGACAATGGTTACATAATGTGGCTGTAAGCAACCAGCTAACAATCAAGTTATTATTTTCTGGTCACGTACAAGTTGAATAAAGTGTGTTTGTTACATTGAAGAATGGAATACCGTATTCCTATCTTATACCTACTACAAATAGAACACTGAAATTTAAATCGCATCAAAAATATTCTCCATAGATATCTATCTTGAGACTTTTTCGGGAACCAAGGAAAAGTCCAAGTTGAAAGTACTTCTATATTCAAAATCTAAGTATTATCTTTCTATATAACGTCCTAATATAGTCCCACTCCCTTAACACGAAAGCTTAAAGTTTTATAGGAATTTGAAAAAATAAAAAATCAAAATCATTTATTTCTGAGTAATTTTGAATCAAATGTTTTCAGAACGTCCACATTTGGGATTGCAACCCCGCACCGCATGATCCCGCAGCTCCGTGGACGACAACCACAATCCCGTGGGATTGTGGTTAACGTCCATAGTAACATCCAAAAACGCCACTATTTATCAGTCACTAGGTTCACTACAATAAACAAAAAATAAAAACCGACTTCCACAACAAAATAAATGATGACCTAGAGTAATAAATAATTATTTTTCTCTGTTAGTACCTTATAAGGATTAGCCTAAGCCTCGACATTAACCGTAATCAATCTGTATAGATGTCCAGAATCTAAAAAAATGTAAAAGCTGGTACTCTTCAAAGTATCCAACCTAAGCCCATATAGTAAACTCAATATCCAACAAACTACAGCGTTCCCAGACCCATCAGCCACGAGACCGCGACCACCATACCGGAATCACAGGACTGCAATCCCGAACCTACATGTTGCCTACCCCCCTTTCAGGAACCAGCCGTGCGAGAAGACATGATAGAAATGCTTTATGTATTGTTTTGCTACTTTGATTTCGTATAATTTGTGTCAAAAATTTTATAAGTAAGGAGGTCAGTATATTATGCTATTACTAGGCCCTTGTAGGTCACCCTTTTCGACACTTAACCCTAGATCAATTGAACTGGGTTAATTGACCCCACCATTAATCACTCCGTGTCGTCTCCGTATGGTACCAGGCGCACAGAGGCTTATAGGAGCTTCGTAGAACCATCACTTCAAAGAAAATAAGCAATGAAATCAAGCCGTCAAATGTAATTTGAGTAACTTGAAATCATCTTTATAATCCTCACCATCATCATCTAAGCATCGGAAGTGACTTAAAATTAGCATTAACGTAAATCGTATTAAAAGCTCTTTTATTTCAACTTTCAACTAATTGGAAGGTTTAGTTATTAAAAAGATACTTTAAAAAAATCTATTTCTATCTAATATTATAAAATCCAGTAATAGTTTTTTTTATTTCCTTAAAAACACATGTAACAATGAAAAACACATGTAACAATGAAAAACACATGTAAAAGTGAAAACAGTATTTAATACAAATTATGTTTGTTTAATGCCGCGATACAATCTTATTCGCACATGTTATTTCCATCGTAGTCCACTTTAAACTTTTACTTCTTGAAAATATCTGATATTTTTAAAAGAACAAACTTTAGTTTCAAAGTTTCAAAGAACCTAGAGGTATAGGTAGAAATGTAAAGCGATTGAACTGAGTATACAAGAAAAACGTTATATTTTCTTTCCCATCCCACGTAACGTGCTCATCATTTTCTCAGGCTCAAAGAAAAGTATAACGAAAGAGTCCACTATAATATATTTTTATTAAGACATAAAAATAATGTTGTAAATTAAGCTTTTAGGTCAAGAAAATAAGACGAAGCCCTTTGCAGGAACTTTAGCACTGACAAGGTTTCGCCCAGACGACGCGACGGCGGCGACACAAAAGTCACTAAACACTTTATTGTATGTAGTAACATTTTTAAACGACAAAGTGTATAAGTTTTTATACTGCACTTTAGAATATAGTTTTATATTTTGACTTTAACCAAAGTGTAAAGTGTATTTATGTCATTTCCTATAGAGTTTTTCATTTAGTAAGATTTCAACACCTTTATTGCAATTATAATGTAAATATTGTATTCCCTGATCAAAGAAGTTTGGAAATCTTAGATCAAAATGGCAGAATATTATATGATTGAAATGGTAGTTTTACATTATTCCAGTAGCAATCCAGCGCTTGGTTCACTAGAATCTGGATTCTAATTCACTAATAAACATAGTCTACTCGTATATCTAGTCAACATAACGGCTGATCTTTTAATTCCCGAAATGAGGTCAATTCGCGTAATAGTCTTAATAAGCCCTGCGCCCCTGACCTGGTGACACCTCGGGGGTCCTATGACACGTCACTCGTGTCATGACCCTATGACACTATGAGTCACGACTCCCTACTCACTAGCTGTGCAAGGTAAAAATAAAAAAAAATTTTTATTCGAACCATATAAAACAATTTGGACGCTATTAAGCATTTGTGTGTTATCCAACAAATTAGATTTTGAGTTATGAATGCAGTATATTTCTTTAGATCTTAAAAAATAATATTGCATTCATAACTCAAAATCTAAATTTTCTTAGATAACAATGTACCCTTTATTTGCGGATAACACACAAAAGCTTAACAGCGTCCATTTACAGTAGAAAAATAACAAAAAAGGTCCGAAGCCTTGCTGCTGGAAGCAGTTTCTTTTAGGCAACCGATAGAAGTAAAAATAATAATATTAAAAAAATAACGCAATGGGGTTGTTTTTTTGTTTAATAACAATAAGAAATATAACATATATAACGATAAACATGAATACACACATAAATCACAAAAATATATATTTTATAAACGCTTACTAAATACACATATATAAGTACAAAGAAGATAAGTTAAAACTATGCAAATAAATCTAAGTAGGGTTGTTTAAGACTGTTTTTAAAAATATTAACGAATTTAGATTTCTGTATGGATTCGGGCAAGACATTCCATAAACAGATGGCAGAGATCGTGAAGGACGTACAGCTGCTTAATAGGGAAAACATATTTTAGTTTTAACTAGCTGGGTTTCACATTTTCAACTAACTTCCATATCTAAATTTAATAAAATCCACACAATATCCATTACAAACTTTCGCGCTTTTGTTAGTAAGTAAACGACACAACTTGATAATAAACTCGTTTGTAATAAAACTCGTCCTAATAACTTTTATCACTAAAGAAACCTGACATGAAATGTGTATATATACATTAATAAGTGAAATATTAAAATACTGTAGAATAGTATCTTTAAATAATATATTTTATTGATTGTACTGTTGGTTCATGGAAATTTTTATTCAACCTTAATGGAACACACTTTTTCATGCACTATTTACATACACCAGATGATGTAGGTGATGTCTTTGTCGAAACCGGTGAACTTACTGGCCGGAATTGAATTTTTTTTTTGTGTTGGTTACTTTATGTATCCGGGAAGGCTTTAGGTTATATAACATCATACAATGACAAATAGGAGCCGAGCAGCAATAAAAAAAATTGTAAAAACGGGATAATTCATAAAGTTTCACGCATACGTAGTTTAATCGCGACACGCGAGCAAGATCTTTAAGTTATAACCCAGTGTTTTGCTGCGTTAACGCAATTTTTTCTTGAGCTCTATGTTTTTAGATTTTATCCATATATGTTCCAGTATATTCTGACTTTGAACGACAGCCGACAGTCGAGACGAACTTAAAAAGGATAAAGCGTCTACAATAAATTGAAATCACAGCCGCTTAATGCAATCACAATCATAGCATTAAGTGAACTAAATACCGGATGAAGACAAATTGGTCTTTTGAACGAAAGTCCTTAACATAATTAAAAGCCCCTACACTATCAGTAATGGAGTTTTTATGGGTGTTCTGTCCTGGTTTCGGTGATCGAAGTGGGTCACAGAGGAAAGGAAAATTTGCTATTGCATGTACGTGATTATTGATGAGTTTTTTTTATTCGTCGTTTTATTTACTTTATGGGGCTGTTTTGCACATTTTTTTTATTTTCTTGTGTCGGTAAATTTCGGGCACTAGCTTTTCCTTTTGTTTTTCGTAACAAACATAAGCCTATCTTACTCTCCAATTTTTGAACAAAGTCTATGCCAAGATCAAGTCAATTGGTTGCTTTGTTAGAGCGTAAAGGAAGGACAAACAAACAGCGTTCCATTTATGATATTAGTAAGGAATCTTTATTCCCTAATGTCTTTGATATGCGATTAACAAAAAAAAAAGTAAAATTAGTAATTACACGGTACATAAGTAACAAACGATTATATATAAAGTAATTCTAGCATGCACGACTCCTGTTCAGAATGTGATTTTGATAATTTCATATTGAATAATCATAATAGGGTGACGGTAATTGATTTATTCACTGTTTAATTTTCTATTCATTCTTCGACGATCACGGTTGTTTTTTATTGAAGACCATTCATAAGATGCGGGCAGATGGAGATATAATGTCGATAAAATCGTTTGTGTTGATCAACGAGTATTCTCCTCTACATATCGAAGTTCGGAGGGTAGATAAGGATATAGAAAAGTGTTTTTATATTGAGAGATAAAGGACTTGCTTGTACCTAGAAAATAAAAGCACACGGTTTAATTACAGTTATGGCTACTGTGTACTGTAAACTGTTTAAAAACGACTGGACTTTCTTTTTTTTTAAAGGTGTTTTACATTATTTATTGCAGTCTAAAACACACGACGTCCTTTAAAATATGGTAATAATTGCTATATTTATTATTATTATTATTCCCACGATTATCCTTTAGTAATAATGCTAATATTATTATGAGAAATATTCAAATTTATATTGTTGTTATTGCGTTTTTTTGCATTACATCCTTGAGAATGATTATTCAACGTTGTATATGAATCACCTTAGTGAGGTAAGGACATAAAACGAACATTGATATGATACTGTATTAAATCTCAAGGTAAAGTACGTTGTACCAAAGCATTGCCAAATTGTGACGAATGACTAACTATTCATACTAGAGGACGCCCTGTGGTCGAAATTCGACCATAAATATTTAAATCCATCGTGTAGAGGAGCTATAAAAAATAAAATCTATTCTCAATTTAATTACAGACTTCGATTCGGCATAAAGGTCTCGTTACCAGGACATTAAATTTTATTAAAAAAACACATACGTAACCATAAGAAACAGAGTATTTCGTGTCATGTCAAAATATTGTAGTGTGCGTGTTGTAGTGTGGGTAGCGTTTAATTTATTAAAATATGTAATATATACAAAACATACTTTAAAATTATATCGATATTCCACGGTCCTCCTCTATATCAACTATAACTGGGAGAAATTTCATGTTTTTCGCTCGCGTATTTATATATAGATGTTGTTATACGTAAAGATTTGACAAAAAAATTTAACGGACAAACACAGAAAATATGATGATTAAATTACATGATTTAATGAAGTGAGATCCAGCCTGCATCACATATTTGGAATACATAGTTACGTACTTTGCCTACGTAACTGTTATTTTACAATACATACAAATATCTAGAGATATAAAAGGAAAATATTAATATTTTTTGTATAAAATCGGTTGTCTGTAAAATTGAGCGTGTAAGTAAAATTAATTATGTACATATCATGTAAACAATACTTGTAAAACAACGAAAATGCGTGATAAACTGTTTAATTAAATATTACACACAATAACAAAAAAGTGGTAATTTTTAAGAATATTACACTTGTAATAATTTTATAAAAACAAATTGTATCAATAAAACAAGTTTTAGATTAATCAATAAAAAATTAAAATTGTAAAAGTTAGTTTTGTTCTGAATTAGGTGTCCAATTTAATGCGGTTATAAAATATAAAGGTAAACTTAAAAAAGGGAAAGTGGCAAACGGATCACCCGATGGAAAGTAAATTCCGTCACACATGACAACTCAACACTAGAAAAGTTTCAGGTGCATTTTGTGCTTTTTAGAGTGAATACGATCTCTGGGGCCTTAGCTAACACCTTTTTCGCTTCTTTGTAGAATCCGCAAATATATGTTACCAACGCTTGTGTCATTGCCATACAATTTTTTTTCGCATCCTATCGCTTAAGTAAGTAAGTAAGTAAGTAAGTAAGTAAGTAATTTGCAAAAACATGGTAGTAATAATAAGATGGTACAAAGTCAAATAGTACACATGTTTTGTCGGATATGTCTCGAC
>JAOTAV010039821.1:0-18261 GCA_026546445.1 Cyclargus thomasi
GCCAGTAATAATTGTGACAAAAACGCTTGAAGGCACGGAAATTCCTAGCGCTATCCACGAGATCACCGTAGTATGCGGCGCCAGATTTACAATGTAGGTTATAGGAATATTAGCGTTTTGACATACGACTTCTAAGCGCTAGGTTAGATCTATATATATGTCGTCAGAATTTTCATGCCTTGACTTTTCCGAATTCGACATTCTCAGAACTACCTAAGTCCTAAAGCAAACCGTTCATAACATAATGATATGGAGACCGTATTATGCACCAACAATACCTGACAACACATAAGTACTTTAAAAAGTTGTTACATCTTTGTGATAAGTGCCATTTCATCATAGCTCTCATCTCATCTCTCATCATATAAAAGATTTGACGAATAAAACCAAAAGACTCTTTACTTCCATAGAAGTACCTTGTGTCTTGTGTTCTCTTATATTTCCATAGAAGTGCCTTGTCACTTTGTGGTCTTCTTGCCTTTATTCGCAAAACAATTTTCTCATAATATTATAAACAAACTATAAACTATATGAAATACAAACTAACAATATACAGACTTAAAAATAAAAATTAAAAATATTCTTGCCTTTAGCTTGCACTTCAACAGTCCATAGAAACTGTCTGGAATATTTCTACTGGATCGTGCTAATTTCTTTTTAACCGACTTCCAAAAACGAGGAGGTTATATGTTCGGCTGTGGATATTTTTCTATATACGATTATATACGAGTTAGAGAGAGAAAAAACTATATACGAGTTGATTTGTTATCCGGGTGATTGATAAAACTTGCATATATACAAATTGGTCTATGATATTATATGTATATCAGACCGCCTGTAGCTTAGTAGGTAAGGCCTTTGGTTCGAACTCGAGAGGGTGCAGGTTCAAACCCCGGTGGAGGCGTACCAATAAGACATTTTCCGATCTCAAGTTCATAATACGGATGCTCATTGTCATGGGAAGGCCATGCTTCAGCACAAATGGGCCGGCTCGACCGGAGTGATACCACGACCTCACAGAAAACTGGTGTGAAACTGCATTGTGCTGTTTCGTTCAAAAAGTGAGTTTACCGATGGTTCGACTTCCCTAATACCCTATTCCCTTTCCCTATTCCCTCATAAAGGCCGGCAACGCACTTGCGACTCTTCAAATGTTACGAGTGTCTATGGGCGACAGCAGTTGCTTTCCGTCAGGTAGCCCGTCTGCTCGCTTGCCTCCTAAATATCATTAAATAATTATATTTATCATTCCTCTGACTGTCCATCCTAAAAATTTTTCGATTTTTTTTGTGAAACTAAAGTTAAAGTTGTTTAGCTGCAAGGTAGTGTTTTCGGTAATGATAAAGGTTGCGAAGAACGAGGTGCCAACTGACAACAATACGGAATATGTCACGTATTTAATATGTGCAATTAATATTCACGTCGCACGAGGAATTCGCGCGTTGCACTCCCGATGGATTTGAGGTGGCTCATGCATTTTCAACGCCTGTAAGGATAACCGCCTATTGTTAAGATCTATATCAGGAGACAATGAACAAATAGCAGGTTATTAGAGACAGCTTGAGTGGCTGTTTTGCAGCAAGGTAACTTTGGCAATCCCTTTATAGAAGAACAATTGGACCTAGTTATGCAAAAAGAAACCAATCCACGCTAGTGCCGAAATCGAGCAAATACAGAAATATATAAATGACTGCATTTTAGAGTACTCGAGAGGGTGAATTTTCAAACGCCGATGGTCGCGTGTACCAATGAGACATTTTCCGATCTCAAGTACATAATGTAACGGATGTTCATTGCCGTGGGAGAGCCATGCTTCGGCACGAATGGGCTGGCTCGACCGGAGGGATACCACGGCCTCACAGAAGACTGGCGTGAAACGACGTTGTGCTGTGTTTCGTTCAGTGATTGAGTTTACCGGTGGCCCAATTTTCCAAATCTCATAAAGGTCGGCAAGGCACTTGCGACTCTTCGAATGTCACGGGTGCCAATGGGCGCCGGCAGTTGCTTTTAGGTAAACCGTCTGATCGCTTGGTCCCTAAATATAATAAAAACAAAGATATTAATAAATCACATCAATCTGAAAATTTTCTCAGAATAAAATATTTTAATTCAAAAAGAATTTATCCAGATTTTGTTTAATATTATATGATTAGGGATCATGGGAAAATCATGTACATAGAAAATATTATTAACTATTATATCAGAAACAAACTTTATTTAAAATAACAAAATCTTAAGACAAATTTTCAAAATTAGGATAACTGAAAAATTATAAAATAGCTATTTTTTCTCGGTATGTTTGTCATTGTGTCGGTTAGTTCCTGTTTGCATAACTAGGATCAATTTGTACTTCGTTCAGCTGCTAAGTATAGGTTGTTGTTTATCAAATGTCTTGTTTGTAATAATTCTTCGTATTTGACTGCATTCGTGTAAGTTTTATTTTCTATTACAATATCACACTTAGGGCCTTCTTGACTACTCCTTAATATTAGCCTATACTTTATCCATCAGAAAGTTATGGATAGTCTATCAGTCTAACCGGCAGTTATTCGGAAACAGTCCATTATAATATTATATTGTTTGTTTAGATGTTTGATTGATTGCTCGCCAATGAAGAAGAATAAAATAGCTGACTTATAAGACTTTAAGAACCTTTTAGACTTTTAGAGCATTAAAACAACTTAAAATTATTCGCGTCTCATCAAAACCATATTTATTTGTTAAAAGTCCATTTTATCGGAACATATTAATTGGAAATGGACAAAAAACGACAACAGCGGTTAATTTACACTCCAATTGTTTGAGTTTATGATATTTGATTGTTCTGCGGTGAGCGGTGTAATGTTACATTCCGTTCTCGAAATTGCCTTTTATAATTAAAAAAGCTAAAATCGCGAAGTCCATTGAAACGTACGAAAAGAAAACGCGAATTAAATAACAGAGCTTTTAATTTTTTATAAAGCCCATTGAAAAAATTAGTTTATTAACGTATAATATAATAGAAGAAGAAGAAGAAGAAGTTTGTGCTAAAGTGTGTGTGTGTGTGTGTGTGTGTGTGTGTGTGTGTGTGTGTGTTTGTATGTCTGTTACGTCTTCACGCCCAAACCGCTGAATCGATTTTGGTAGGGAGATACTTTTTGAGTCTCGTTAAAAGACATAGGATATTTATTGCGACGTAACTAACCAACTTCCAAAAACGAGGAGGTTATATTATGTGAATATGATAAGATTTTTTTACGATATTTAGGGGTTTACCTGATGGAAAGCTTCTCCGTGGACACTCGCGACATCGGAAGAGTGACAAGTGCGTTGCCGGCCTAAGGGAATTAGGGAAGTTGGGCCTCCAGTAAACTCACTCACTGAACGAAACACAGCACAATGCCGTTTCACGCCAGTTTTCTGTAAGGTGTTATCAGGTAACGTGGTATCACTCCTCTCGAGCCGGCCCATTCATGCCGAAGCATGGCTCTCCCACGGCAATGAGCATCCGTATTATGAACTTGAGATTGGTAAGTTTCTCATTGGTACACGCCTCCACCGGGGTTCGAACCTGCACCCACTCGAGTGCGAACCAAAGATCTTACCTACCTTACTCTCTACGGTTTCCCCACGCGGTAAACTAATTTTGGCGCTTTAAAGTTGTTGTGTGTTGTGCGTGCGTGCGTGTGTGTGTGCATATAAGAATGTCAGTCGCATGCAAAAGATAATAAACATTGTAACTAATGCGTGCGGCTTCATGCGTTTCTGCATTTTTCCTTATTTATATATTTTTATATTTATGGACGCTTCACACCACGCAAGTCTGGCTCCGTGCTAAGTACCCGAGGGACTTGTGTCAGGGACAGGTACCAGACAACGGAAATATACTTAATACTTTTATGTTAAACATATATTTAAGATTTTTATTATATGATATACATATTTAATACACATCCAAGACCCAGGAACATTGAAAAACTTGCTCCGTCGGCGGGATTCGAATCCGCGACCTAACGAAGCTACCAACGCGCTTACCAACTGAGCCACAGAACTATATTTATAAGCAGTGGTAACGAATTCTCTCGAAGAGGCGGCTAGTCCAAGCGGTATGTCACCGTATTCAACTAATGTGTCCTAGTTACGTTCATTCGTTTAAATTGACCGTGTCTCGTCTACCGACTGACCTATATGAGGTGTTGGTTCCGTATAACATTTTATTTTTATTTATTTATTTGTTTACCATTTATTTCAGGCACATAATATTTCCATATTATAAATACCTTACAGACTAACACACATTATACATATATATTTTATACTAAAAACTAAAACTAACACTAAACATGTTATGTCTGCGAAGTCGCCATCGAAATCTCCGGTAAACGACTCCAGTTGGCCAGAATTCCTTTAGAAGGTCGGCAAATGATGCGACGGGATCCTAACCACAAAGAAGCTAAAATTCACTTTACGGTGGGACTCCAAACGCTCGATCCTCAACACGAAGTGGTTTTTAAAATGTATAAAAAAGTTGATATCACTAGTTGGTAAAACTTAGAGCGTTTTCTAACTATCCGATCCAATATCGGTGTCGGACGCCAACAGTCGACAGGCGATAGTCGACACCATGGATGTATAACACTTAGGGCCTGTTTCACCGCTTGCAGATAGTCTATTCATTTGACAGATACACCTTTATGTGACAGATTTTGTATATAGAATAATCAGTAAAAAAAGTTGTGGATAGCCTAACAGAAACTTTAACAGTAATCGGTGAAACAGGCCGTTACTCTATGATGGTCGATACTATTAGCTGTTGTCCGATATCGGGTCGGACAATGTGAAAGACAAGTAAATAATATTTTGTACTTTTGTTTTCCTCCGATATCGGGTCGGGTAACGTGATAATGCTAATTCATAATTGAGTAATGATAATAATTAAAAAACATAGTTTCTTTCTAGTAATAGTTCAGAGAAAAATATTCTTAAACATTAAGATTTTTTTTAATTACGAGGGAAACATAGGCACTAGTGTGTACTTGTTTACACGTACTCGTATTAAGTATAGATATGTTTACACGTATTAGGTAGACCTAATACGTGTATATTAGTAGGTAAATAAATTTTAACTTAATTTTAAGTTATTAATTACATGTAAACACAAAATATAGTACAAAGTGACAAGTCACATAAAATTAAGTTAAAATTTTGTTTACTACTTATCTACTTAATACGTGTAAACAAGACATACGATAAGTAAGTGGGTGCGACATTGTTCATATTATTATTTTCAAAGCAACTCTTCAAACATTTCTTTTTGTTGGTTAGGGTAGCAGCTTTACGTAGACAATCCTATAAATCTTGTCTTAATAATTCACCTTAATAATATTGAATTTAACAAAATGAAGTTGCATGTACCTAAAGGTTGCGGAAACTTTCTCCTTCAGAAGACTTTCTAACAATTAAGCTTTAACCGAGCCGTAGCAATTAAATCGTGCAACTTTGTTCGAGGTTTAGGGGTTTGCTTCTTAATTATGAAACTGATAAAGTCTGGCAGCGTGCATGTTCATGCTAATTAAATTCCTTCCAGCCTAGATGGGGAGCAAGAACTAGCATTTAAACGGGCTTCTTTGTTCAGTATCTAGACTTAATAGGGAATAAAAAGTATCGTCGCATTTGCCTCGTGAACAGAGCATAAAAAAGAGCAGCAGAAATAAATATCACAAGGCCGGAGACGGGATAGAGCACAAACAGCAAAAAGCAAACAGGTCACCTAATGAGTAGCAAATACCGTCGCCTATGGACATTCAAAATATGATGCGTGCACCATTATTCCTCTTATAACTTGACATTGAATTTCAATTCACAGTTGAATAAACCACTAGTTATATTAATTGACCTAATTCCCAATCTGGTCGTTTTGATTCACTGCACAAACAAGGCTGGAGCGAATATGAATTTTTGTCAATTCATAACGCACATTTCAATTTGAATTTTATAGGCGTGATTGTGAAGTACCGACTGACCTACTAATAAATTCATGTTCATTGTGAAGCAGATGTCATATCATATTATGTAATATTTTTTTGTTTGAATTTTCCTTACCAGCGGCCTTGGTAGTGTAGTGAGGCATATCAATTTATGATTAGAAGATACTTATGTACCTTTCACGCCAATTATGTTTGTCATACACAGCTTTGCAAAAACGGTTATTTACCAATGAAGCTGTTCTGACATCGAAAGGACTCATTTTTTTCTTTATAATATTAATGGAAATTACGATGGGTTCACTTACATTTAATGAAAAACAGGTAGATTCACTAAATGTACTTAATGATACCCGCGCAAAGTTAAACCTTACAAAATTCTCTCGCAAAATTTTACATCTTATTGTACTCGGTTATACCTATACGTACGGGGCCTAGCTATTATAATTTATTATTTAAGAAGCAATTTCATGCACTCGATTAAACTCATTTAAGTTTTTATCTTAAACATTCAATTATATTAAAAACGATTATAAACTATAATAAATTATAAACAAAAAATTTTGATAAATGAAAAATTCTCTAAAAACTTCAATGAGAGAATGGATTAATGACAATAATTACTATTACAAATAAATTAAGGGACAAAAATAGCGAATAATAAAAAGTAATCTGATCGTCGGCTTTAATAATGCACGTGGGATTGCAAATGGCGATGTAATTTTTTATTTCCCTCCATACGGAGATGCTTTAAATTAAAGAGATACATAGTCCTACTAAAAAGGATTAATTAGGCTTCCAATGCACAGACCTACGGGCTACGAATAATGAATACTATAGAAGAGTAATTAACTGAAAACAACGATTCCATTAACTAAAGTTGTGTTTACTAGAATTATTTTCTTTAAGATGCCTAATGAAATATCTTAAACGATAATTTACTAAATAAATACTAAATCAAAATATTTCTATGTTAAAGTCGATGGTGCACGGGACAAAAACAAATTACTTCCATACAAATTCTGGGATTTTCTCTAAATTTATAATTGCATTTTAATTACGATAGGCTCTGTGGTACCCGCAACAGCTCTTCTTTAGCAGGAAGTAGATTTTATACCTTACACCTGTGGCGGTCTATCCTACATACTCCGTACAATATCTCCCATCCACCAGAAATGCGTCAAGCATTTACCCATGTACGAGTTGTACAAACACAAACACAAACCGGCCAAGTGCGATTGGACTCGCGCACAAGGTAAAAGTACAGAGCAAAAAATTGAGAAAACATATTTCTGAATGTTTTGAATTTATAAAAAATTAAAAATGTATAACAAAGTTTTAAATGTACAAAAAAGGTCTATATTTTTCAAAGAAAAATAGACAAAAACATGGTTTAACTAAAATGTCGTAAAAATAAAATACGTGGGATTTGAACTATCGCCTCCTAGCCGATCGGCGCTTTACTTTACCTTTTGAATACGGAACCTTAAAAGGATGTGCAATCCAGGTTTGACAATTATCTACTAAAAAAATACCAGTATTTTTGTAAGTAGATAATTGTCAAACTAAGATCATGCAATTTTCGTTATGAGCTTACAGGACCGTAGCTGGAGCAATATTTAAGCAGTCAAACGTATAAGAGCTATCGTTCTATACCGTATTGTATTTCGGTGGCACAGACGGACTATCAGCAAAAAGCTTTAAAAATACAGGAATATTTAAAATTCAAGTTGAACGTAATCAATTTGAATAAAATCGCTTCTGACCGAGTAGATTTTGGATTTGGAATATAATTTGTTTGATAGTACACAATATGCGCACCATGTTTTATTACTATACTCTCCTTTTAAACCTTCCGTATGTACGTTAGGCGAAATTATATGATATTTCTGTAAAACTATATAGTATTTTAATAACTATAAAATTAATTTTATATCTGTCATAAAACATTACATCATTGAGAGACTTTGATCTTCGAAATTTAATTAAACCATTGTGTATAGCCGACCATGATAGTCTACACTGTACCGGACGGTGTATAATTCGTATGCATGGCAAAACTTTCCCGTAGTTTATCGATTGTTAAATGCTAATCCGATTTTGATACCGGCTGGCGCGGCTGGGAGTTGCTCCAGCGAGCAGACATCCGAGAAGATACGAACCTTCGTACTGCATAATATACAGAGTGTTACATGGTGTAACAAAGATAAGTGCTACTTTAGGGTATGTATGTGTCCCTTATTTAAATTCACTGTGAAAGTTAAAGCGCTAAAAGATAATTTTCATCTTTTTACTAGGCAAAATTATGTCGCTGGGACCGGGTTCTTGGGTGGGCCAAGAACGCGGTCCCAGCGACATAATTTTCTTTTCAAATCACAATTTTTTTCGTTTTCTCGTTTCTCGTTGTTGGTGAACTCTATATAAGGGACAGATTATCGTTATGATTATGATTATAATCTTCAGATTCCTTCTTGTTTTTTCATATTTATATTTTAGTGTAATGAAAGGATAAACGACTAAAGTTATCACTTGATACAGAGCAACTAACGTCGCCATGTACATTTAAAGCCAGCCAACAATATTAAAACTAAAAAACATTGATAACACGCGACCAAATAACGTTGGTCCTATTTTAATTTGCCTACTTTATTATTATTTCTGAGCTTATTCTCGAGATAATTTCTCGAGTTTTGCAACTTTTGAAATCGTAAGCAATCATTACAAAAAAACATAGCCAACTTTTAAAAAATGGTTTCAAAAATTTCCTTGGTTCTTTTCGTAAATGGATTCTGCTGATTGTCCCATCTGCTCGGTAATTTCGTCACGTGATCAGGAGCCTCGGGCTCGTAATTAGTCGCCGCCATCCCGCACGGCCCCGCACCAACCCGCACCACCCCGCACCAACCCGCACCACGGCTGTGCGTAATAAGGACTGACGTATATTGGATAGCCCTTTTTGTGTTTGCACTCCATTTGCGATGTATCCTGCACGATAAATACTATTTGATCCACCATTTCGTAGTATCTCTCGCTTGTCTCCTGATCAAGGAAGCATTTTTCAAGCGCGTTAGTGCAGCAACGTTAAAGTACTTGGTTGTATTAGTAATTAGTATGCAAGCAAATATTAGTATTAAATCAAGAGCTTAAATTGTGGTTCTGTATTCAAAACACATATTTTGAATATAAAAATATTATTGGGCGAGCGAAGCGAGCGATTTATATCTCAATCCTCGTACATATTAGTGGTGTACCTCACCAGAGTTTACAAAAAAAATTAAGAGCTTTAAGTTTGGGCTAGCTAGCAAAGTAGTTTGTGTATAATATGTCGATAATCTCTCATCAATAAACATAGGCTTATAATTTTAATTACTTTTATTCTATGAAAAGTGGTTGTAATGGCTAAAATATAAATATTTGGTTTATACTATCGCGGACTTTTTTGTATGCATTATTGAGTTCTACAACTTTTCCATAGAAGTCAACCAGACATCTCTGAGCATTTAGGTTAGAAAGTAGAAATCTACTAAATGTGGTCACGCATCCGTCGCGCAAAAATCCACCCTGCTGAGGTGCCGGCACGCTCCGTTTGGGTGTGCAATATGCGCATCCGTCTCCAATCTCCATACAATTTGTGTGGAGTCGGATTTTTCCGCTGAGACCCGGCACGTTGCGGCGCGATATAGTTTGCTCACTCCTTAAAACAACTCTGATTTTCAGTTTTAATATATATTTTAAGAAAACATACCTAACGTGACTTACATTGAAGACATAAACTGGAAGACTCTAGTAACTAACATTTTACGGCCTTCCTGAAATACTATTTTTCCAACAAGAGTTTCATAAATTTAGTGATTCAGCGATTTTATTATCTAGTTTGTCTATCTAGCTGCACATCAAATCCACATTATTTTGATTCCATATATCAGTTTTCTGTCCTAAAGAGTCCATTTACGCAAAAATCCAAATTCCACTTATGTTTTCAATTACGAAAGGAATTCCTGAATAATAACAACAGAAACGACTGATGATATAAATAATTTCTGAGATCAAAGTTTTTGGATTAAGCTGAAAAAGCATTTTCACAGAGCAAAAGTTTCTCGGTAAAGGCAATTTTTTAGTAAATAGACTTCTTACAAAACTTGTAAGTTGCGTCACGCCATTCAATTATTTTTCCAGATTGTGTTTTGAATATTTCAGACCGTAAGATTGCGAACATCTTAAAATAATCTTAAATATTCAAAACTTTTATTGGCCGTGAAAAGCTTGTTGTGTAATGTGATTAGTACTTACAAAAATACTAAAGATACTGCTACTACTATTTGAAGGGGATGTGAACAAGATTTGTAATATTTACTGAGCAAAAAATTGTGAAATTGATACTGTGTCATCTCTCATCTGTTTGTTAATCAATGTTATGGCCTAAAATAACTAATAAATCGGCTAGCCACTCCATCCATTTAAACTCACCTAACTTAATTTACAGTCGGACTATTAAACGGCTATTGCTGGCCAGTTCATAAATCAAATTACGTTCAATTGAAATCGGCTAACCGTGGCGCAGTGTACGGTGGTCCTAAATTAAATGTTGTTGATGAGACGACTGCCACGCGTGTAATGCCGTAAGCCCGTTACTGTGACGCCGTTTGTCCACGGCACGCCGTCACCGTCAACGAGATGATTTCGGCCGGACAAAATTACATTGTATGACATAGGCGATAGGTATCATTTTGCTTTACGCCACTATAGATCGGTGATGACAGAAGCTAGACCAAAATAGGTACATAATGAAAGCTATACGCCATTTGTCCAGCGCACGCTGTCACCGTCAACGAGTTTGTTGCGACCTGATAAAATACCACTGTATGATGAATTTTAGTTTCATTTTGCTCTGCGCTACTGTAGATCGGTAACGATATGGACGCTAGAGCAATGTCGCAAGAAAATGAAACCTATTGCTATAGGTCCTACAGTGTCATTTTCTGTCTAAAACAATCTCGTTGACGGTGCCGGTTTGCGATGGACGAAACGGCCTAAGGTGGTGCGTACACTGGACTTTATACATAATATAGTACGAGTATACACGTACAGTTAATTACGTGTAAGAGCTCTTGAAGTTTTAAAGTTGTTATGGAAATGTAAGATATGATAACTACGTGTAAAGTTTTGAAACTGAGTCCAAGGCTATCGAGGTTTTCAACACAGTCTTTTATTTTAATTTTCTTCACTATCCAGTATCCTAACAAGAACACTGATCTTTTAAAGTAAAATATAGCTCTTAATCTTTTAGAGTCTGGATTCTTACAGGCCCTACAAGTTTCATAGCCACTACCAAAAGGTTTGTTTAGATTTGTGTATTGGACATCACAATAATATAATAGTTTTTGAATTTTTATCCAATTTTCGCCGCATGTGTGAGGAAAAATCACGTGCATTTAGGGTTACCAATTTACAGTTTACTTTACCTCAAAATTTGGCTTGAGATCTCAGGACTTTTTACTTTTTCTCAGGCTGTCGGTCGGACTTGGTAAATCTCAAGAAATCTCAGGATTTTTATATTGACAACAAAATGCAGTACATTTTAAAGATTTAAGGTTGCACAATAATAATGTGATTTGCAATTGATTTTTCTAAAAAAATAATCCAAAAAAAATCTTATGCTTTTTCGATGTAAATCAGACCTTTTCGTTTTTTCTTCTTTTGATTTTTTCATGTGGTAACCCTACGTGCATTGTGTACGCGAGCTTACGTTTATTAGTCCGGGTATGTTACCGTACATAGCGGTGCGACGCGTTTGTCCCTACAAAATTACCACCGTATTAATTCTGACAATTAAGCCATACTGGCTTTCACGAGGTAAAGTACAAACCGCAGTGTGCAGTATGAATTCTAATTTGTTGTGTAATTCTTTGAGAAACAGCCATTTTGGGTTGGTATGTCCTCCAAATAAGTTCTTCATTTAATCACGTCAATTATTCGTATAAAAGTAGGAAAAATCAAAAAAAACTTAGTTTCAGATTGTAATATAAGTTATATAAAGTAATCAAAGTCTAATAGCTCTATTAGATATCTACGCAGAAAGCTTCCACTCGACTCGGACAGTCGCAAGAAATTTGAGTGTTCGGCTCTCAATAGTTCACTTATCACATTAACGCACATGAATACCTTCATTATATCTAAGATATTGGAAGAAGATATATGATATAAAGTTTGCCAATAATCCGGGCCTGGATTTGTTAAGAGCCGTTATAGGCAATGACTTGTTAAACCGAGAGCTGATAACAATTTTTGAGTAGATGCAAGCTGAAACCTTGTCATATAACTCTCCTATTACACGCCAATACGGAACTGCAGACCTGGCTGGTGAGAAGCGTTGCTTCTTTAAACTAAAACAAAAATCAAATAATTATATCAGGATCTGATTATTTAGTGATTAAAAATTCTGTATTAAAATTTCCAGTTGGCACAAATAAATTTTCATAGTTTGCAAGCAATTTTCGCAAACTATTTTTGCAAGCGCCTGGCAATGTTAAAGACCCCACTAAATCATCTGGCTTTTAATTTTTTTTATTCTTCAAATATTTCTCTACACTATTTTAAAACTACATGTAAAATGTAGGGTAGGTCCCGCTTCGCATCAACCAGGTCTGCAGTGCCGTATTGGGGTGTAATATGAGAGTTATATGACAAGGTTTCAGCTTGCCTCAAAATCTGCTATCAGCTCTCAGATTATGTGGGTCCGCAATGTCCTAGCCTCCTAGAAAGTCAAGTGAGGCGCAGGAATAGTGGCCTACACTTTTAAAATGTAAATCCTTCACTGCAGTATTTAAGGACCTCACATGAACTAAATTAAGAGTTTAATAATGCATGATATTACCGTCAAACCGTAATGAATCTAGGCCGGGATTATTAATAATTTTGAGATGCTGTTTTCATCCATCAAAGGTTTTTATAGCATCTCTTTTATGCTTTTAAGTACTAAGCGCTATTATCACGGGCCTAGGTGCGTCAGTTAGGTGTAAACGTCTCTTAATCTAGGAATGCATCAGGATGCAGCAGAGCAAAATGATTCTGCTAATGCTAAAAATGTCATTTGGATAGGCCAAAACAAATCGATAGTACCTTAAGGTGTAAATGTGTTCCTTATCTACAGCTTACTGTGAAAATTACAATGAAAGGACGACATTTTGTGATATTTGTGGTAAGCGTTCCAGCGTTATCGATTTTCCCATACAAAGTTTAAAAAGAGAGCTGTTATAGCGCTGCTACTTCCACAGTAAATTATATTTAAGGGACACATACACACTTTTAATATAAATTTGTTTTGTTACAAAATAATTTGCAAGTGACAACCCTGATTTCTAATGAATTATTGTATTAGGGTTAGTGATTTACCGACATCATCTATTGCGGTTTCTGAAACAATTGTCGCAGTGTGGCGCGCGTTATGACCAAGTGGTAATAATGAAGAATATAATGTCTAGAATTGATAAACAGATCATAATCAGAATTCAGAAAAGGCGACTCTATGTTATGAATATTTTCAATATTTCTGTCTTAAAGAATTCGACAGAATTTTTTATTACAAAACTTCTACAATGATTAAACTATTTCCTTTACAATTTATAGTTAGTTTTTTTAATGGATTTGAATTACTAGTAAACGAAAATAGGCAATTGACATACAAGCCAATGTAAAATACGACAGCTCACTTCTCAATGAATGAGAAAAGAGTAAATGCGATAGTCAAGATAATATTTTATAGTGTGCTAGCTTATGACCGCGGCTTCGCTTGCGTGGAATTCGAAAATCACGTACAACACGAATCTCTACAAGTTGAAAAATAAAATCATGTCGATTGATTGATTCGTATTTTATATTATTTTATATTTATTTATTCGTAGTTTTTATTTATTTATTCATAGTTTGTCCTTCCGTCAATTCGTAGGAAGGACAAAAAAATAAACAAACACACATTCCTATTATAATGTTGGTATGGATTTTGAAATAAGCAACTGTGGACTGATGCAGGGGCCAAGGAGAAAGTACGTAAATCTTGACTCCGTTAGGTTTCAACTTGCTGGATTATCTGATTATAGCTAAACTTTGTCGTATACTACCCTCACTTGTTTCCGTGCTTGTCAGCTGCTCATGCAGATAATATACAGGGTGTAACAAAAACAAGTGATAAAACTTTAAGGGTCGAATGTGTCCCTGACATACAGCTGACTGTAAAAGTAGCAGCGCTGAAAGCGAAACAAATTTTGGAGATTTGTATAGACAAGCATACGAGCGACATGAGTTTGGCTATACAAATCACAAGAAATTTTTTTTGCTTCAGCGATCCTACTTTCACTTTGAGCTCTGTATCACATACGATCCTTAAAATTTTATCACTTACTTTTGCTACACTCTGTATATATGGTTTGGCATTTGAACAACAAAGAGAGCAAAGCTATATTGATGTTACATTACAATTTATAATGGCGAACGCACAATTTCTATCATCGTGTCGGAAGAGGCGAAGGAAATGAATTTTAGAATTCGATATGATATGAAATATCATGGAACCTCGCACACTTGCCCCTGCCGAATCGTCCGAATCGTCCGCTGTCAAATTCAAAGAGGAAATGACTTCGATCGTATTCGGCTCTGATAGATGAGCGTTCACCATTAGTGTTTCAATAAAGTGGTAGATCCACTGGTGTATATTAATTTTGATCATGCGCTAAATAAGCCCGTGTAGTAACGGTAATAACGGTTTAAAGGTACTCACAACTTGTATAAACGCGGTACCGCCATACTCCATAGCGCGTGAACCTTCTGAAACCAAAATCTTATAATTATTAAAGAATTCGTGAAGAGGAATGCAATTACATCAATCTATTGGCATTGTGATCAAATACCAACACCTTTTTAACCGACTTCCAAAAACGAGGAGGTTATATGTTCGGCCGTGGATATATATTTTTTTTTTGAGTAAAAGAGAGTAATGGTATAAGCGGATTGAACGTATAATTTCTCCTAGGGCTTGTTTTACTATATTCTGATAAGTGTCGTCTAGACATCTAAACTTGGAATCTGTCAAATAAGTTGTGGTAAGCATATCTAATACATCAGCAAGTAGTGAAACAGGCCCTTAATGTGGTAAATTTTTATGTTTTACCTTACTAGAGTTAGTCATCAAAATCGTGATTCATAATAAAATCGTGAAATGATCCTGTGGCGAAACGTGTCATCCACGACAGACGTCGCGGTACTGAGTCACTAGATCATTATTTACTTTCGAATTTGCGGAAAACGTGGCGTGAAATGGTATTCTTCAGTAGGGGGAACAATAGTTTTAATGATTATGAGAATAATTATATTGTCGTTGAGTCATATTATTTCGAAATAGTCTGAAAGTTAGTGCGAAAGTTAAGCGTGTGGTTTCAGCACATTTTGTGCTTCTCATGGATTATAAATAGTAATATTCTAAACAAAATAGGTTTTATTGACAGTGAAGCTTTTCCATTCTCATAAGTGTTTACAGTATATTTATATGGCACTTTATTTCTTTTACACCAGGGAAATTGAAACAGATACAGATCGTGGATCGATCGATAGATAAGTAATTTGGTCGGTAATTATGTCAAACTCAGATCATGGTTTACATGGAATCGACATATTCCCACCAAATGACGTAGGTCCGTCAACTGGCTCTCTTTCAATTTTCCCCATTATACCTACGAAATTCATCTGTCTCGTAGGAGGCCAGGATGCTGCCACAATAACGCTGCCCACATGTTATACAACACTACCGCCTATTTATTACCATTTCAACGATACCGTGAGGAAGTTACAGAAGGATATTCTACGATTTGTAAGCTAAATATAATTTATTTTAAAAAAGTCAGCTTTGAATCCCCTGTAACACTTTAAACGCTTAAGACGGCTTTTTAAATAATCAATATCCCTTCTTGTGTCCGCCATGATGGGCGACCGCTCGGCTGAACAACATGTTTTTTTAAACCGGAATCTCGGCCGGCCACGGCTCCGTTTATTGCCTCTTTTTATACCTCGCCTTGCCGTCCTTATAAGAAGGCAATTGAAGCCAGTAGCCCGATTACCGGTTTTACGTCTAAAGACAACAAAAACTAACAGCGGAAGGCTTAAAAAACTTAGAATGCAGTTTGACGTCGGTCAACTAGGAGTTCATATCTTATTTTATTGTGACACAAGGCGTAACAAAACGAGGTGTTAAAAGTTTGTAGTAAACCCCTAGTAGTTTACTGTAACTCTTACAGTAAAATATGTATATAAGTAGTGGTAAAGGTTTTGACTATTAATGAGCTGATGAGAAATGCTAGGAAAATGAATTTGTCTCTCCTTTCTATTCTCTACCATTATCTATATGTATGTAAAAAAGAAAATGCAGGGACTTAGGGCGGCCGCTAACGTGCATTTTTCGTATTGTTTCCCAATGTGAAATTCCGCATTCGGGAAGGCATTCGGACATCCGATTGAAAAGTACCAGCAGAAAATACATTATATAATATCGAATTCCGTATTCAGTACTTTTTGCTGTCCGAATACGGAAAAACAATCACAAACAAAACGGAAAACGTAAGTTTGCGGCCAGCCTTAGGTAAGAAGTGCTCGTTTGCGAGAACGAAATTCGTTGGGACGTTTAGTTTGAAAAAAAAAAAACACAAAAATCTGTTAGTTTCATAGTACTAACTCTACGTAATGGGGCAAGTGGGAATGTTATTAGGTATAGTCTGTTTATGTTGTACTAGAAATCGCCTGTTATCGAAATTTCAAAAATATTTAAAATATAAATCCATCTTGTAGAGAAGCTATAAAAAATATAACCTATTCTCAATTTAATCACAGACTTCAACCATAAACAGAAGAGTGTTTCGAAATCGTGTCATGTAGAAGTATTGTAGTGTGCGTAGCGTTTTATTTGTTAAAAATAATTATGCAAAATTAAAGCATTTTTTAAAATAATATTGGAATTTCAAGGTCCCCCTCCGTATCAACTACAACTTGAGAAATTTCATGCTTTTACATCGACGCTTCTTTCGTAAAAAGAGGTACAAAGTTTTCCGTTCGCGTATTATTATATAGATGTAACAATCAACTGAGTATTATGACAGATTTGATTACTAAATTTATTGCTTAAATTGTCTACGTGTAGGGCGTGGGGATGGATTAGTGAGAATATGATTGAATTCAAGACCCTCATACCAAGAAGGTAACTGAACCGGTAATCTGAATTACCTACTCCTTTTGACGACACAGAGGATAAAGTATACATTGTAATTCAAGTACAAAATCTCCAAAATGTAAATTTACTAGATTTAATTTTTTCCAGAGTTTTTCTATAGATGTCAAACAAGCAGGATAAGTAATATTTTCTTTAAAATAATTATAATTATTAAACAAAATTAACGTTTGAAACGCTCTAAGATAAGATTGAAAGAGTCGTCGAAGAATGCTTGAGGGTTGAAACAGCCAGCGTAATTTGCAATTTTAAGTCTCGATTGGTTACTTAATGCTTAAATAGGCTCGTAGAGATTATAGTGACAGAGGAAATAGGACAAGCACTATTAGCGATGAAAGCCCTGTACAAACTTGGCAGACTTTCCGCTTTGCACCCTGATTTTGTTATTTAATCCAAAATTAATATTGTTTGATGTTGTCTTGCCGGTTTGGTTTGTGACTATTAAAATTCTCACATGCGGTCTATTCTTTTGGGTGGAGCTCAATGATAAACTCATGCACAAAAGATATAAAGATATAAAGATAAAAAAGATATAAAGATATAAGATATTAAAATAAAGACAGTTTCGATGTAAAGTTTCAGTATACTAGAAATACAAAGTAAAGGTATCGTTCTGATAAGTAAAAATTTTTAAAATCAGACTTTGGAAAAACTATGCCACTTTTTGCAGTGATCCTATTGTCGGGTTTTTGTTTTAAAAATGCTGGGAATCAATATGAGCTGTGTCGAATTAAAATAGCAGAATTAGGGTCCTAAGTTCAGCTAGGTCTACGTGATCCTGATACAATGTGATAAGACTCAGATCTTTACGCCGTTTGTCCTCCACCACCGTCAACCGAAAACGAGATTATTTCGGCCCGATAAAATGCAACTTTATGATCTAGGCTATACGTTTCATTTTCTAGCGACATTAGTCTATTGTGGAAAGGAAAATGAAACTGTGGACTATGTCTAATTTGCGAGTTTCTTACGCCGGTTCTTCTCGCCGGGTTAGTTCCCGAACCGGTGGTAGGCGCCGTAGTCTCGACGTTC
>JAOTAV010039832.1:0-18260 GCA_026546445.1 Cyclargus thomasi
GTCTTCGTCTGTAATTTCCCTAATCTTTCTAACAGCATATGCTGCAGAACTGAGCCTGTCTGCAAGATTCGCAATGTTAAGCTCCTTTAGCACCACCTTTGGCTTGCCAGGTCATTTTGCTTATACCATCAAACATATATATATATATATATATATGAAGTGCTGTTTTCTTTTCAGGTTATTACCTGATATTCCAGTGAAGACGGAAAATGAGGAACTGACTAGAGAATTACCAAAAAAGAAAAAGGAAACAAGACCAAAACCACTGAAGACTTGCAATGGTGGCTACACAAACATGACTAACGGGAATACCATGAAGTCTAGAGGAGCTAAGGCGGCTGCCCGTCAGTCTGAAAGTCACAAATTAACTGAATATTTTAAAGAAGAACTTAAGAGCCCAAAGGTTGAACAAGTGCCTGTTCCATTGAAATTAGAGAAATCAATAAAAAATGAATCAAAAAATATAAATGGCAATAACCATAAATTGACAGAGTATTTCCCAGTCAGAAGAAGTGTACGAAAAACCTCAAAATGTGTTATGGCTGAGAAAATGCGAGACTTGGAGAGAGCTGTGAGGGAGCAAAAAGAAGATGGTCTTGAGGTACTGCTAAAATAATTATGTTTTAATCATAAAGAGGACTGGGGGTTCTTATAAAATTACTTTAGAATTGAGTATTGCTTTGTGTCTCATTAACAATATTAATATATATATATACTATAATACTATAATGGGTTAGGTTACGCTTTTAGTTGATTTAAAATGATTATTTATATATATAAGTTTTAGCATTAATTATATGTCGTAGACTTTGCTTGCTCATTGCCATATTCTTATGGTTTTATTATAAATTTTGTACTGCTTCTTTGTCTTCTCTTGGAAGAAATTTCTGCATAGCAATAAAGCTGCCTTCTATGTTTAGTTACATAATTTTCACTTCTAATTTCTTTTATTTGTTTTTTGTTTTTCATTCATTCAATATATTGTAGCTCGAAAACTTCTCTAAGAGAAGTAAAAGCTAAGACATGGCGCGGCGCGGGTCGCCTGCCTAGTGCTTCGCGCTATTATATTCCATATAATGGAATTACTGTAAATAAGAGTGTGTTTCATTGATGTTGAATATTTGTTATAAATTTTAGGTGGCCTATTTTGAAGGCAAAGGACGTGGTGTTATAGCAACAAAACCGTTTTGCCGTGGACAGTTTGTTGTGGAGTATGCTGGAGAATTAGTTGGAGTTGCTGAAGCTCGTGAGAGAGAACGTAAATATGCACAAGACCCTAATGCTGGCTGCTATATGTATTATTTCAGACTGCAGGATCAACAATACTGGTAAGAGTATTGAAATTTAATTGAAGTTTAAATAAAAAGATGTGGTTTTAAATATATATTTAGTTGTAATGCTAAATTTGTGATAATTAATATTATTTAATATAACTCAAAATTAAGATAAAAATCTTATGGATTCTTATAAAATTCTTATATTAAACATTGCTCAATTAATCAATCAATACCATTTTTTGGTTGTCTTCAGTATCGACGCAACGGCCGAGTCAGGTCGTTTGGGCCGGCTAGTGAATCACTCCCGCAACGGCAACCTATCGACTAAGGCTCTGTGGGTTGACGGGCCACGGTTGGTGCTGCTGGCGGCGACGGACGTGGCCGCCGGCGACGAGCTGACGTACGACTACGGCGATCGTAGCCGCGAGTCGCTGCGGCATCATCCGTGGCTCGCGCTATGACCTGGGTAAGTAGATATAAACTAATACTACAATTAGTGATAACCCTAACATAATTAACACGCAAATTGAGTTGAAGATACACTTGTTTAGGGTTTCATACCCAAAGGGTTGACGGGACCCTATTACTAAGACTTCAATGTCAGTCCCTCTGTTTGTCTGTCTGTCTCTAGGCTGTATTTCAAGAAAGGTGGCTAGAGAGGTTGCTTGAAATTTTAGATATTATGTATTTCTGTTGTCACTATAACAACATGTAATAGAAGCAAAATAAATTAAATATTTAAAAAGGCTCTTATACAACATACATATTTTTGCCGTTTTTCTTTCTTTTAATAAGAATAGACTGCTTGGGGGCCATCCATAAATTACGTCACACGTAAACAGGGTAGGGGGTCGTCGAAATGTGACATAGGGGTGGGGGGTTTTGGTGGTAGGGGTGACCTCAGTTTTGTGACATCACATTTTAAATTTTGGAATTTAATCTCAAAATTTTAAATATTGATTTTGTTTTAATGTTTAGGTGTAAAATTGCAAATTTGTGACGTCACAAGAGGAGGTGTCGTCACGTCACGTCCTCAGAAATGTGTCCACCTGTGAGAAGGGGGGGAGGGGTATATAAACCATAAAATTTGTGTGACGTACTTTATGAATGATCCCTTGTCGTCTACATAAAAATATTGCTTAACAGTTCATGATCTGGTATAGCTGTTTAACTTTCAAAATCACTTTTTTTTTCTCTCTACTCCCACGGAACTCTTCGTGCGCGAGTCTAATTCGCACTTGGCCCGTTTTTATATACCCTGAAGTAACATTGAATGTATGTCGTGCTGCATGACAGTCTAGGGACCATTAAAGCCCCATGCCATTTTTTCTTACACTTTTGGACCAGTTTAAATATGCACTTGGCCAAGTATGCGAGTGTCATACATTTTTTATATTAATTATTATTATTCACAATTTATTTTAAATTAAGTGCAACCCCTTCACATAAACACAAATGGCAAAGAGGTGACGCCAGTATATATGCGGGAACGCCATTTGCACAATTTTAAATCTAAAATTCTAAAAATGAATGGCATGATGCGAGCTACTGACGTTAGGTGACATGTATTGCGTCATTGCTCATTGTATTAGTAGTAGCAATGAAAACACCATACAAATTCAATTGATAATAATTAATATGAAACTGCATTTAATAATAGACATACTTAAAATTCCAAGGAGATGTGCTATAAAATCATAATTTTGATTTCAGGAATAAGACCAGAAATCTCAGTTGGACTACAAAATATTATTAGACAAGCAATTTAATTTAATATTAGTTGTTATGAAGTTTGATTATGACTGTTTTGATTTAGGTAATGTGTTAGTTTAGTGACAATGGCCTTAACATGAGATTCACGATTGGCCACGAGTTTATAAGTATTCATAGACTGTTATCATTATGGCGTCCTAAGTGCCGGTAGGGATGGTGGTATATAAAATCATTGGGATTGTAAAGCTAACTCGAATATCGTAAATTGTAGATTTTGAACAGGTTTTAAAAACATAGTTGCACTGGCTCCATATTATAATGTAAAATGCATTAACATTAAGTAGGGGATGATAACAAATAAGAATTGTTACATATTATTCTTGTTATTGTTCGTCTGGACACGCAGCAATCGGCAGCATGTCAAGCCAAGTTCGATAATGATACTGAGTCCACCTAGTATCTCATACCCTTCAGTAAATCCTGTTTGGTTCAGTTCTATGCTAAGTAATGCCTAGTATCTGAAGTCTTTTTGGCTTCATCGGATGAACACCTTTTTACCTTTGTATTTAATATAAGGTGTAAAATAAATGTCTATTTGTTTGTTCACTTCCATAAAAATATTTCAGTAACTGGGTGCAATTAACTACATTTATAAAACATCAGATGGTATTGCTTTTAAGACATTAGAATGTTATTTATATTGATGAACAACAAAGTTCCTAAGATTATGGCAAATTTCTAAACAATGTATAATTCACAATCAGTAAGACATATCGACGGCAGAAAGCCGAAGTTGCGTATCTCAAAAAGACAAATTTACTCCAGGGCCAAAAAACTATCTCAATAATTTATAATACATTAATTAATAAAGATAGAAAATTAAAATTCTGAACATGCTTGTCGCATAATTCAATATGAGATATGTTCAAAATTTTAACTTTCTTTCTTAATTACAGTAGAATTTTTGGCTCTGGTGTAAAGTTGAACTTTTTGAGATACGTCAATTCCGCTTTCTGTCGTCGAGATATTCAATTATTTTAATTTTAATTATTTGAAAGTTTTGGGACTTTTTTATTGGCTAATGGCACAATTTATACTAACCAAATAATTTCAAAATAATTTGATCTATTTATATTCAAATATAAACACAAAAATACTCTCTCCTAAAAAATTATCATTTTAATTTAATATATTTTTCTATCAGTATTTGAAGTCAGTTTAGATATTTTGCTTTTTTTGTTAATAATTTATTAAAATTATGTACTTTTATTCAGTATTTCTGCGACAATGTTTTGGTCTAATAATTTTAAAGCAAGCAACGGACAACACTTAGAACAACACTTTTTAAACTACCAAATAAAAAAACAAAATACTAAGAGAATAATGATCACTGAAATTTTGAGATAGTGCAAAACATCGATTGTATTATTTTTAATGATAAATGTAAAATTATTACTTCTGAAAAAGTAATTTTATTGTGCCTGTGGACTATTGTAGGGTGTAGTTGTATTTAAGTAAATTTCACATCATATTCATATATATACTATTTTGGTTTATAAAAGTCTTTGCACATTAAACATACATAAATAAAACTGTAGCTGAAAAACCTGTTATACCAAGTCTAATGTAATCACAAATACAATAAAAGCAATTGTCAGCTGTCTAAAGGGGCGGCAGCACCCTAGCCTTCTAGATAGGCAGCGAATTTCGTAGGTATATGGGACGGCAGAAATAAAGTGACCTACAACCTATAAAAAATGTAAATCCCTCACTGGCAATTGTAATGTATGGAGACATTGTTTAGTTCATTAATTTATTGCTGAACGTTAAAGTTCATCATCATATTAACACAATATTAAGTTCTGTAATTCTAAAAGTAATATTATATAGTTAATCGACATAAGTTCGCATCTAATGCATGGGAAACACGAGACCAGTTTTTCAAGCCAGGATATATGTCAACGAAGCTACTAAGGTCACTTGCTTGCTTAGAAAGTAAACAATTTTTGTCTGCAGGAAGCCAATAATACTAGCTTGACAGCTCACTGACACTAGCTTGCTGTATTGGCTCGAAAAACTTGCCTCGTGGATCCCGGGCATAATTGATTTATTTGTGGTCAAAGAAACTCGAATAGTAATTAGTTTAAACTTGTGTTTAATCTTATGTTTATTTTGTATAAGATTGGGTGTTGCAAGTGTTAAGTATTCCTATGTTTTTAATGACAACATACAATTACTGTTCGTGTCATACAATAAGAATGACCCACCGAAATGACTATTTGTTAGGGGTCTAAACATAAATTCGACAGAAATCTTGTTAGCTACTCTTACAAGCTATGTGTTAATATCTTGTTTGGTTAACTCTCTACCTATTAGTCACTTCTTCATATATCGTTACTTTTCTAAATGGTATGTTTAATGATACTATGATTCTAATCGATTACTGCACCTATACTTAAATTATTTACGCTTCTTAACTTAATGTTACGATAAAAAATCTTATTATTACTGATTTATATTATAAACTTAGTACGAAATGGAGAATTATCGAAACATAGCTTATAGTTAAAATAATAATAATTAATTTTTAGACTAGTAAAGTGACAAACATATAGTAAAGCTTTGAAGATTTCTCATGAGCATTAAAGAAAAGAGACTTGTATTTTGACTTTTATAAAAATTATATTAGAGGCTGTATTCAGTAAGATGTAAGTAGTTTTCCGTCGAATGTTGTTATTGTAAAAATATTAGTCCTCTTTTGTTATTTTTTGCTTACTAAATGTGACGGAGCGAAATAATAGGGGTTTTTTGTAATTTCTATCGACACCGACAAACTATGTAGTTGTTGAAAATGAGA
This sequence comes from Cyclargus thomasi, assembly GCA_026546445.1. Taxonomy (NCBI): domain Eukaryota; kingdom Metazoa; phylum Arthropoda; class Insecta; order Lepidoptera; family Lycaenidae; genus Cyclargus; species Cyclargus thomasi. Next base: position 5,848 of record JAOTAV010039832.1, read on the forward strand.
GGTACTTATACTTGCCTAACATTTTCTATAACGTTCTTGTTGCAGATGTAAAAAAATAGGTTAATCAGAACCCATCAAATATTTTTCAAAAACGCTTTGAAAAACTCGGCTGTGACGTTACATGTGCTTTTGGATTTTATTGATTACATAAGAAATTTTTGGTTATTAACAAACGTTAAGTAATATTTTCGTTCCATGTAATCTTTATCTTTTTTAGTTAAAATTTTGGGCTGGTAATGAACACGACGGAAAATGAGAAATATATTTGCGACTTTGTTGTAACCAAATAATAATGCTAGTTTAAGGTTGCTTTTAGTTTAGTATAGTATAGTATGACAGTTTTTGAGTCTAACAATTTTGATCTCCATTCATACTGAAGTTGTTTGTGGAGACATACTGAATCATAATAATGGTGGATCAAACTTTTTTGATTCCAGCAGTAAAAAAGTTTAATAGTTGCCTTTTAAACTTGTGCTGCAGTTTTAGTACTAAAAAACATTTGGTAAAATTTTACATTCTATAGTTATCACATTGCGTTTTTTTTTTTGTTAGAATATTTTTGGTGTTTCTACACGACATACTGCAGTGTAAATGGAGTAGCAAATATTTGTTAAAAGTTGCTTTGATATAATAATATATAAAATGTCTGATAATAAGTTCGATATTAATAAGGCAATTAGATATTTATTATGTTGTGCTGTTGGGCTTTTATAAATGTTAACAAATTACATAACAATGTGTATTTCAGTCCGATAGAAATAAAAAGGTTGTTTACGCTTAAAATTAAACCACTGCCCGAGTAATTTGTATAAAAAATCAACAGCACTTGCATTATTTATTTGTATTTTAATGAAATTTTCTTTGTGTGGTTCCTACACAATCTTTAACGAAAGTACTCTTTCCTATCGCTTGTCACTACGTTACACTTTATAGTTGGTCCTAAAACTGATTTTAAATTAACAGCACACGTCATTCTAGGACCTTCCGTAATCACGTAGTGGCAACTCTTGATAATTTATTACGTTTCTAGAACTTTGCTATATTATCTCTTCAGAGTTTTATGTAACCGGAGTGCCGAGAGCGAGTTTTTTTAACATTCGACCGTGAACGCCTTTACTAAGATTTTATATGGGACTTGTACAGCGCCACCTTGCGATGCTCACCGTCATATGTACAAACCCCATATAAAATCTTAGTACACACGTTCACGGTCGAATGTAAAAAAAAACTCGCACTCGCACTCTGGTATATTTAACGCATATTTTTATTTCTCCCAAACATAACAGTTCGTTGTAAACTAATTTGTCACAATCCACAAACACCAACAATGTCGCATTTAAGTGATTTAAACAGTGAAATAATATTTTCATAAGTAGTAATTTTGTAAGACTTTATTTTGAGATTGGGCCTTTGTTCGATGCCCTATAATAATCTGTAGCGTTGGATTTATAATAATTAATAAAAGTTTGAATATAACTACCGACTTATTATTTTAAGTATGTAGTACATATTATTACTAAAGTTTTTAGAACTTTTTTACCATTAACCGTGAGTACGAAAAAGATGCCAGTTTTTTTTAAATAAAAAATGGGTAAAGCCTGCTTTAAATAAAAAAAAATATCAGTCGTTACATGTTTAATGTTATAAATATTAATTCTTGGGCGTTAATATTATAATAAGTTAAGCTATGGCAACTTTATGATGCATTTTCAGATAATAGATTTGCGCTTGAGACTCCAACTCTTGTAACGACCGCACCACAGGAGCCATTTGGCTTACGTGATCCTGAAAATTAAAAATATAATCAAACAGTAAAATTGGAGTGTCTGTACATTTAATATTTTTACAAAATAATGAATGTGGGGGTGCTGAGAAACAGTAATAGAAAACATATCGACAAAAAAAGTTATTTGTAGTCTGTTTATCTGTTTGCGCAACGAAGTTGCGGGCACCAACTAGTTAAAAATAAACACCTAAAATTTCATAATTACTTTAGAGTAATGACACAGATCGACCACGATAATATTAATTATATCTTCAACTTAATAAACAATATTATTTCAGGGTACTTCCGTAGCTGACGGTTGTCCAAAAGGTTGATAACTAAAGCCGTTTGGACATTAAAAAAGCGTTTCCGGCTTTTGACTTGTTCTTGTTGCTTGTTCAAAGATTAAAAAAATTTGATACAACAAGGGCAACACAGCTCTTATGTACAGTTAAAATACTATCAACAAATATATTTCACCTGATAACCGGAACCGACTTGTTTCCTCTTCTGCCCGTAGACGACTTTGCCGTCGAACTCATTACACGGCACTTTCATGTCGGGCTCGATCTGCTGAATCGTTACGTTTAAATGGTCCTCGATATCGGCTAGGTACTGGAAAAAACAAATAAAGTTATAATAGGGTTGTCAAACGTAGTAGGGTTGCAAAATGTAAGTTCCTCACAGGAAACTGGCGTGAAACAGCGTTGTGCTGTGTTTCGTCCAGTGAGTGAGTTTACCGGTGGCCTAACTTGTGTGTTCTAATATATTCGGACCAAAAAAGCTCTATTGTAATATTCCAGAACACATATACATAGCATTACAATGGATTTTTGCAATTTTTAAATTTCTTTTAAACCACAAAACAGAGGTACGTTTCTACTGGCGGCTCTATATTAGCGGCGTGCACAAGTTGTTCCCTCCACACTGAGCCTCGGCGAAAACCGTCCACATTCCCCTTCACGCTTGTTAACGATGTTTCGCGGTAACAATCTAGAGCCGCCATTAAGCCAGCGATTGATCAAGTGTTATGACTGCCTCAGGTTAATCATCAGCCTAAGCTTTTTTTTTAATTCACTAGATAGTAGATTTACAGTGCATTATATTAACAGTGTATGGGTTAACTAGGGTGTATAACCCTCTGTCAAAAGATGTCATTTCGATACAAAACGCGATTGTAAACAGTGTTGTGTTGTCACTATGTTGTTGACAATCGCGGTTTGTATAGAAATTTGACGGAGGGTTAATGAACCATACCGCCAATCTTGAGCAAAAAGACAATAGTACAAACCTGCGGCTCGTTGTACCACATGCAGCAGCCCTTGGGTCTGTCGTCGATGAGGTTGGTGTTCCAGCAGTTGCGGCCGCGGGACGAGCACCACTCGCCGTGGTACCACACCTGGAACATTACTTTTATTGTGAACCGAAAGACGGAAATTGGTGAGGAAAGTTGGGATTAGGTACCTAATGTTTAAGCAGAGTTATTTCTAATAAGTAAGGGACTATCTATAAAGTACGTCACACTTAAAAGGGGTCGACTATGTGGGACATGGTGCTTTCACTTTTTAGATGCAAAAAAAGGCAAATTTATGACGTCACATTAGGGAGGGGAGAGGTCTCTGAAATATGACCACTTGTACAAGGGGGGACAGGTCTAAGTCATGAAATTGTGTGACGTACTTTATGGAAGGGTAAGTTCAATAACACTGCGCTACATCGGAACGACACTTCACATTCTATAGCGCTGACGTTTTGTCGCGTAGCACCGCTGCACTGCTGCGTAGCGTGTTCTCTCCAGCTAAGCGTCGATCAGCTCGGTCTCACTTTAAAGCCTTCCCCGTACAGGCTCGTTATTATCGGTCGGTATAATATCGTTAGTAACTTCCGTTGCGGCGTTATAATCGCAGCAGTGTTTAACGTAATTGTCGTCGAAATGTACTAAAAACAGATACCGCAACAACGCATGCGGCTTTAAACGTGTATTTAATATGGCGATTATCGTTCTTCGCATTGTAGTTTTCACTAAGACAGCTTAGCGAAAATTGAGCAATATCTCCCAATGTTACAAGCTATTGTTTGTTGTACCATCGAAGAAATTGATTCCCAGCTAGTTGACGGTCATTTGGTCGGAATAACATGTCAACTCTATGCAGGTAACCCTCCCGCGCCCCGCTCTTACACAAGGCGAGGTATTGCGCTTATGGTCAAGTTATAGTGGCAGTGACTTCATACCTTTTCGGGTACAGTGGAAACAAGACTGATGGCCAGCCCCATTCTCTCGGCACGACCGACGCGCCCAATGCGGTGCACATAGTTAGACTTCTCGTCGGGTAGCGTCACGTTTATCACTGTAAAGATGCACATTACCATCTATAGTCCTACAAGAACCTTTTGGTGTGGATCCTAAATTAGACCTCGGGCCGTAGTCCTCACCAACTATCTTTTTATACTGGACCAAATGATAAACTTGTGGTTAATCATTAGTAGAAGTGTCGTTTCTAGGAACAGTTGCTCGAGTTTCACACAATCATGTCAATGTTATAAAAGTGTAAACGTATATGAAACTAAATTAAAATAAGTCAACATACTATGATACCATTTTGCTGGAAGAGTGCCATGTTTCGGCACGAATGGGTCATCTCGTCTAGAGAAATACCCCGCCTCATAGAAAACCGGCGTTAAACTGCTCAAGTGAGTTTACTGGAGACGCAACTACCTATATTTTCCTCCTTTAGTCTATTCTCTCATAAAGAGCTGGTAAAGCACGTTCAGCTTTTTTGATGTTGCAAGTGTCCATGGGCGACGGCAGTTGCTATCCAGGAGAACCGCAGCATGCCTGCTCCCTAATAACTTCATAAAAATAAAATAAAATTTACTGAAAGGCAAGCCAGATATGTCGATTCCTCTAGCTGCGACGTCGGTACAAATGAGGAACTTCACTTGGTTCTGTTTGAACTTCTCGAGGTTGGCTTTTCGTTCCTGTGGCTTGCGGTCGCCGTGTAGACAGACGCACGAGAACTCGGCACCGAACGACCGCAAATACCGCTCCAAATTGTCGCAGTCTAGCTTGGTACGGCAGAAGATTATGGCTCTGGAAAATTAGTTAATATTATTTTATATTATAACTGTTTAGTGCCCTAGGAACGCTGGACGGGGCGGAGGACGGGTAAGAATATTACTGTTCACTGCCAACTCACTGAGTGGCACGGCCGGTAACCATGGTAAACCTACCCCGCCGCACCGCGATCATACTCAAGGCGCGGTATAGCTCTTGTGGTCAAGCTATAAAACCAGTTTTTGCCTTGCCTTGTAAGAATTCCAAGGAAATATGATGTTTTTCCAATACTACATTTCAATAAGTGACAATTGGTATGCTACCAGTATTCCTTTTTTTGCTGCCGTGCGCGCTGTGCGCACCTACATTGCACAAAAATTTATGCATCAATTTTTACCTGTCCATTTTGTGTTCTCGAATGGCTTTTACACAGTATTCGCCTTTGAGGATTTTAACAGCCTCGGAGAGTGTCTCCGGAGTCCTGTTGCCACCTCGCACATTATCCTTAGAGTGTACGCCATCTGTTGTTATTTGCCTGTAAAATAATTTTAGTTAAATTAATTTGCAGTTTTATCAATATAATTTACTTTTAAAGATAACAACGTCAAAACAACTACAAAATAACTTCTCTTTTTTGATAAATGTAATATATTGGTTATTAAATTGTTTATTTTTCTAGTAAACCTACTTCCTCAAATTCTCCCAGGAGCGGTCCTTCTGTGGGTCTACATTAACGACCACATGGTGCACAGTCTCGGGAACTGCATCCTCTCCTTTCAGGTCTACCCATGTTGGAAAGTGCATTAATTTTTCCTGGAAATAAATAGATTTTTTAGCACCCATTAGTAAGTAATCATGCTGCTGCCATTGCCTAGTGTAGGATCCCACAAGAGAACTTCACTTCACCATGCTGGTTAATGGCTGAAAGTTATTTTTTATCAAACAAAATATATTGAGACTGGGTTGTCTAAAAATGACAGCCCAAAAAGTAACAATTAAAAGTTGTTTTTTCCCTCGACTCGAGAAATCTTAATCGCGGAACTTAGACCACATCTCGGGCAATATATCCAGCAGCGCAAGTGACTGAATTTAAATGCGCCATAAGGAAAGATGAAATATTGAAATGTTAAATATCTCTGTTAAGTCTTGATATTTACAGTAGGACAGTATACTTACGGCCATTTTTTTCACTTCGAACGCGTGTAGTGTGGCCGAACACACGACCATCTGTAGACGGCGCCCGTCTGCCGTCATCTTCGGTATCTGTCTGTGCAACCTCTCTATTAGTTCTCCACAACCAGCCTTAAGTAGGCCATCAGCTTCATCCAATACAAAGAATCTGCAGTGAGTCAAGGCTAAATATCCTGCAACATAAAAAAAATATTAATTTTGTTTAGGAAACCAGTAAATTATTTAAAACTATGATTTTTTCTCACTACTTTTTAATCTTAAATGTGACACATGGACCTGTTTTACAGAATTAAAAAAGCTCCATCATTTTGATTATACACTTATATGGACCCTCCTAAAAGAGTATTCCAAATAAAATAACACTAGGTCTAAATTTTATATTAGTGTAGGTGTCCCATAATGCCCAATGTTTGGTATCCTCTATTCCATCTTTACAAGAGACATTTCGATACAAAATTATACCACTGTACATATATAACTCAAATACAAAACAAGCTAAATGTTAAAAAACAGAAGCCGACTGCAGGAACCACTTTAATTTAAACATCAACTGATGTATATTTCTCTAATGGCTTTTTAAAGCCCTCCATTTTGATACCCTTCTCGATCTAAATGGGCAAAAAAAAATTTGGGACCTCAAAATCTTGACTTCTTAAAATTTATAATGTACCCAGTGTCACTTGTGCTATCAAGACAAATCATATGTTAAAATCGATCAAGCAGTTAAGGCTGCAGAGCATGCCAAACAATGATACATACATTATGTTTTACATAAATACAAATTCTTGAAAAACATAACCCTCCTGGCACACTTGGATAAAAAACGTCAACACACAATGATGATGAGCAGCTATTAAAAATACTACTTAACCATGACTTTTTCTAGGCTGAAAGCAAAAACAAAACATTGTACAGAACATTTTTTAGATTGGTATAAATATAGTTTTATTAGCTGCAACATCTTAACATATACTACAGATGCTTTGAAGAGAAGTTCAAAATTTCCTAAAGTTGAATTATCTTCCTTGTTAAACCAAACCAAAAATTATTTAACTAAAACCTACCTCCTTGGATTAAGTCTTCCAAACGTCCCGGTGTTCCAACAACAATATCAACACCTGAGTTCAACTGATTGATCTGATCTTTGACATTGATGCCACCCACAACCAGCAGCTCTCGGACTTTAGGATTATCTAAATGTTTCTTGAATAATGCTATTTGAGAACATGTCTGTTCAGCTAACTCCCTAGAGGGCTGATAAAGAAAAAAGATTTTTATTAGGAAACTACAAAGCCTTTGTTCTCATGGATACCTAACTCATCTTAAACTAATTTCCACCTTATCTCCCAGATAGCTAAACATTAGTATAGACATCATGTTTCCTCTGTCATTATCTGTTACTCAGGATTAGAGAATAATATAATTTAATTTAAACTATATGCCACACTATGACAAATATGCATTACCAATTCATATAACTTACCTCAATAATGATTGCCTGTGGAGCATTGTTGACTTGTTTTGCACCAGTGGCTACAACTGCTGACACTACATTCTGTTTCACATATTCCTTAGGAGCATCTGCTACTGAAGTATATTCTTTACTTGGAGGGTACTGTGGAAATGAAATAAATTAAAACACCCTTTTTAAATTTAAATTCTTCTTTCGACAATTAAATTAATGTAAATTCAATTTACCTTAAATGGTGTTTTTCCAAAATTAAAACTAATCTCTGCATTTTTAAGTACCACAGCAGGAAAATAGCAATCTGAACGTCGGGACTGATCTAATTTAAAAGCTGTTCCTAAGTCTTCGCCATTTTTAGAAAATTTAATTTCTCCGGAGTTCAAATTCAAGCAGCAACCTGAAATAACATTCTAATGTAGATGTTTAGCCAGATGTAATCAATAAAAGGACTATTTATTCACATTGAGTAACTACCTACTACTTACCAATAACATCATTTTTACCATATGCACTACCATAATCATCAAATTGCTTTGCATTGGATTTTTTTCCTGTTCCACCAAAACCAAATCCTAGGCGATCTGTACCAAGATCTAGCCTTGCCTGAAAGAGTAACAACTGTATAATGGGGGAAATTGAAAGAGAGCCAGTTGAAGGGCATCAAGATGACAAAATCTCTCTATTACATGTAAGTTGTTATCTGTCGGCTGAGTTTCACATAGCTGGGCTATGTCAAACTCAAATTACTCAGATCCATGATCCGTATCAACTTCTTTGATTGTACATTCTACGTACTGTAGTATTTGCTGACTTCATGAAAGATTGGTCTTACATTGTGTTGTATTTAAATTTTAATACATACCGCTTGCGTTGACCATCCCACGCGGCAAAGTCCTTCATCAGTCACTGTAGCTTCATAATAGTAAGCCCCCTTAGAGTGTACTCCTTTAGAGGCGCGGCAACCGTGCCAACCGTTCTGATCACGAGATTGGCAACGCAAGCCGTCAGGGGTTACGGCGAGAGCATCAGTGCGATCAAAGAAAGACATAGTGACTTCTGGCGACGACGTTGGTAGAACTTTACTAGTTTTCCCCTCTTGTAAATCTTTCAATGTTTCCCAAACAATTTGTAAAATGGGTAAACAGAACGCTCCAGTTTTACCGCTGCCGGTTTCCGCAGCCATGAGAACATCACCTCCTCCTAGAATTAAAGGTATAGCTTCAGCTTGCACATCTGTTGGCAACGTCCACTCCATCTCTTCAATGGCTTTGCCTAATTCAGGCAGAACCCCGAATTCCTCAAACGCTGTCATGATGTTTCGGGACTGATGACTATATGTTTAAATTAGAATGCCGACAATAATTAATAAAAAGCCGCAACAACACGAGAAAATCGTAAATTGATTCGACTGCATTTGACAAATTGACAATGTCAGACTTTATTAAGAAACTGTCAATGTCAATTATCTTCGTCTTCAATATTTTATCAAACTCAAGTGAAATTCAAAAGATATTTTATATGGCAATTGGCAGCAATTAGCAAAGCTCACTTTGTGAATTGTAAGCGCTCTGCTGAAACTTGATGCGATCCAGGAGTTCACGTCCCCAGATTAAGAATTATTTTAATAATAATCCTGCAGATATTTTATCATAATTTACAGTGGTTACTTTCTTTCGCCAAAAAATACCATAAATGAAGAATAATATCGGGGATCAAGTTTAACTTTAAACGGACCTAACTCATAACATGTAAAATTGGAGTCACTCGGCCCCAAAGAAAGCATCCAGTAGAGAGCTTTCGGGAATCTCGTAGCGTAACTTTTATGATGGCTGTACTCTCTCGTTATGCGTTAGAATTCTATATTGTTTGTGTTCTCACTGGGTCTCGGTAAGAGTGTACACCCGCCATAAAACTAACTAGTCATTATCTATTGGAACGAGAATAACTTGAGAAAAGTGATATCTTAGATCGCTTCTCGGCCTTTTGACTAAGATCAAAGTGTAGATAAAAAAAAATACTGTCAAGCCGTCAAAAAACCAAAGAGAATATAATCACTATTCACTACGATAGTTGTTATGTCAAAAAACTAAATTCAAACAAAAAGTTAGAGGTTAGAATGGGTTAGAAATGATTTATAACATTATTATGTAATATTATTATGTAAACCAGTTATATTCGGGAACAAAATGGAATTAGGACTATTAGACAACTCCGAAAAGCGTACAAGCTCTAAACTATCCACAGTTGGAAAGACTTTAATTTTTACAACAGGAGGACTAGCGTTAGGAGTTAGTATTATTTGCGTGCCATTTGTTTCACCAGCGTTTCGGAAAGTTTGTCTACCTTATGTACCAGCAACAAAATTGCAGTTGTTAGGTGTTACCAGAGCATTGAAGGGGCGCAAAGGAAAACTCTTAGACATTGGTTCTGGTGATGGTAGAATTGTATTCACAGCTGCTAAGCTCGGATTTAAAGCTGATGGCGTAGAGCTTAATACTGTGCTTGTGCTCTATTCAAGAATATGTGCTTTACTTAACAGACAGTACAACGAAACTAGATTTTTTAGAAAAAACCTTTGGACATTTGATTTGGCTCCATACAACAATATAGTAATATTTGGTGTGGAGCAGATGATGAATGATTTAGAAAGAAAAATTATGAAAGAGACTGAAAATGATACTGTGATAGTTGCATGTCGGTTTCCTTTGCCAAATATGGTCCCAGTGCAGACAATAGGTAATGGTGTTGATACTGTGTGGAAATATGTTGTAAAAAAATAAATTAAAATATAGATGTTTAATACCAAAGTAATAGTTTTATGTACAAGTTACTGTATACACAATCAAAACCTTCCAGATCTCTTTCTTCCTGTGTACTTTGTATCTGGCTTTGTCTCTTTTCCTTGTTTTCTTCTTCTTTCCTTTTTTTCTAAAAGCCATGCTCTAGTATTTTTAAGTGGCTTCCCTCTGGCATTCTTAGAAGCCTCTCTTCGAGCATATTTGATTTGTAAATTGTTTTCTTGTTCATCAGTACCTTTAAGACAAAAAGCAAGTTAGTGATTGTAAAATATCTTGAAATCATAATTGAAAACCTAAACAAAATAAATACCTAAAGCTTGAGGTAAGGGAGCTGATCCTCCCGTCATAAGAACAAGGAAAAACTTCTTTGCTTTAGCTGAATTGGGATAATCTACAACCACACCTCCATAGAAACCAGCTTTCATAGCTTGTGAGGTTAATAGTTCTAGTTGATTTTCATTTTCTGGGTAAAATTGGAATACAGCTCTTGCTGATCTTGACTGAAAAAAAAACATTTGTTAAGAATTTGTAATCATAAATGAATTATTATTAAAATGCATACAGCTTTAATTTTAAAGTATAGCATAAATATAAGATTAAAATTTACCAGAGCAGCATATAATGTGCTGAAAAATGTATACAGTCTTTTAACAGGATTGTGTGATTTTTTATCAGCATTGAACAACCACTGGATAGCAGACACAGAGACTGCACCATCAAAACTGCCTGGTTTAAATGGTATACCTTGTCCCATATCTCCTAAGATAAGATCTCCCTCTGATTCTCTTTCTCTAGCCACATCTGAAAATTATTTTTACAATAAATATAATAATAATGTTTGGATCTTAAATAATGGCTTTGTTGTAAATGTCTATAACATTTTTATTTATTTACAAGTTTATTGTATACAAAAACAATAAACAAGAAATATACATTAAAAGAAAAATGACACAACAGGTACTGCTTATTTCTAGAGAAATTTCTTGTAGCAGTCCTAAGAAGAGAATTATCAGAAATATTAGATAAGGCATGCACAGAAAAACATAGATAAAATAATAATAATATTAGCTATCATACAACATTATACCCTACACAAAAAAATACATTCAAATAATATTAATTCTAAACTATGTCTACATACTTTTATAATACATACTATAATTTGAATTACTATGAATATTTTTTAATACAGAATATAAATATATATTATATGTATATTTAATAACTATAGCGGGATTCAGTATTGATGTAGTATTCTTTCAGGCGCCTTTTGAAGACAGTAGCAGTAAGACTATCACAAATGGGGTGGGGTAGAGAATTCCACAATCTTACAGCATGAACAGTAATTGAGAAAGCGAAAAAGTTGGAGCAATGGGAGTGTAATGTGGGTTTTTGTCATATTTTATGTTTTGGTTTTTTACATAACATTTTAATTATACAAATGAGGCATATGCCTCATTTGTATAATTGATATATTACCTAGCATAGCCGGGGAAATATCCAATCCAATCCACATATGTCCGTTTTCTTCCAAAACTGCTCCCGATAAGCCTGAGCCACATCCAATGTCTATCAATAGACAAGGTTGGTCTTCTGGCAACAACAGTAATTCGACACATCTTTCTGTCATTTGTGCCTGAATATCAATTATCCGAGAACTGGAACATAATTTAAATTTATTTTGATGTAGTTTCAAAACAGCTAAGCACATTTGTTAATACTATGTTTTTAAGCAACCACTCACTTTTGGGTGTATTTTCGAGCCTCATCTTCATTGTAAAACTGTAAGTAATAATAAAAATACGCAACTTTATCAAGTGTAAACACATAATATTATGAAATTGTAAAAATATTCAACGCTTACGAGTTCTGGTGGCGCTTGATGTTCCGGTCTCTTGGACATTTTTTACCCTATGTCCTTGTTTAATAACGTGTATGTTAAGCTATTGTCTTGTAATTTATATGTTTTTATATTGAGTTTAAATATTTTAATTTCACCACACCATGCTTGTTAAGTTTTGTCAAAAACATTTTTCTCTTCTTCTTCTTCATTTTTTTAATTTTTTTTATTTATTTATTTATATGGCGCTTGGCTATAACCATGGCCAGTGTCAAGTAAAGGCGGGAAATCAATTT
>JAOTAV010039843.1:0-11816 GCA_026546445.1 Cyclargus thomasi
TTTTGAAATATAAGCTTAAGAAAAAGTCCTCGCTAGTAATGAAAGAATGAAGATCATTCTATAACATATTTTTTTGGTTAATGTGCCTAACATTTAACATAAGAAGTTAAACTTACTAGCCCATATATATAAGCATTAAGATGGTTTTTATAACATTCGATTTAATATCGTATGTGAGGAGTGTCGTAGCGATAAAAACGCTACACGTCTTAATATACAGGGTAGTAACAAAAGTAAGTTATGATACTTTTATTGCGCCTAGCATAGCGACAAAGAAAGTGTTTCTTTCTGCAACAAGATAGACAAAGTGATGGATGCACAAAGGAAACCTGTCAACAAATTTTATTTTTTTTTTTAAATAAATTTCAAGACGTCTATAGGCTTATGCCCACATATATTTTTTCTCAATTTAAAATTTCATTTTTTACACCAAGGTTTACATTTTATTACATATTACGTTAAGTCCATCATGCTGTAGACTTTATTATTACTATTTTTATACATAGTTTTTATATTTTCAGTTCTCTTATACATATATTATTGTTTTATTTTATTATATTTGCCTACCTCTTAAACCTGTCAGGTCTACCCAACTATCTGTCAGTTTGTCAATTTTTGGTCGCCATGCTGAGCCCCCAGTTGTAAGTATATGTGTCGCTTACATAGAGTTTACTGTGGTAGCGTTGAAAGTGATTTTATTTTTGTGATTTATGGATACAAATCACAAAGTAATTTTACTTTGTGATTACACTTTTACATGTGAACTCGTGTCGTTATCGAATCTTTTACATGTGAACTCGTGCCGTTATCGAATCCGATCACAAAAAGTTTTTTTGCTGGCGCTACTTACAGTAAACTTTATATAAGGGACACATTCACACCCTGTAGCTACTAATCCCAGTATCTATAAAACACTTTCTTTGTAGCATTATGGCACAGCGGGGTCAAATGTTTTAATATAAAAATAGAAGTCTTACAACAAGTCCTGAGTTCAGAGGTCCCATAAGACCGAAGGACTCAGCTGACAGTATAAAATTTACTATCTTGTAGCTCGGAAAACTTCTCTATTGAGGTAAAAAGTACCGATTTAACAATTACTGATAAAATGCCTTCACATAACATAACAATATTTTATTTTAGTCAACAAATTATTTTCTGTTATATGTCACCTTAGCAACCGAAACTGACAATCTAGGGTTAATAACAATCAAGGCGCCGCGGCCCCCTTCGCTAACGAGTCACGACCCGAGCGACGAACATTCAGGAATGGCGTGGCGCTGGTCGCCTGCCTAGAGCTTTGCGCTATAATCTTTGGTAAAATCCTTTGTTACCTTTCATGACTCCTAAGAAATATCTTAGACAGAAGGCAGATGTTGAAAATAGAAAAACCTAGCTGCAGGCTTTTCTTTGTAATTTTCGATCTGTAATTCAAGATAATACACTTAAAGAAAGAATATTGAAAGCGATGAAATAGCGTTAGTCGTAGGGTTAACTATTCCTTTAGGTGGTAAGGTTACTAGGTACTAAGTTTAATTTTAATATAAGATTCATTCTAATTGTTTGATTTGCTAATAAAATAAAAAAATAAACAAACACTAACTTTCGTTGTCTTCAGTGCGATATCAGACATCATTAGATCACTTATCATAAACAGTGCTTCCGACCAATCGTATCGTGTGATATAAACGCCCTCACGCTTTTCGGGACCTCCGGATGTTTCTGAAATATCGTTCATTAGTCAATTCGTCGTTTCCTTCTTCGCTAAGTCCGGTATCAATTCCGCAACTTATTTATGTCCCCCCCCTATCGGTGTAATTTCCGGAATTTCCGTATTTACCCTCATTAGAGGAAGTGATACTTTTATTTGGAAATTTCGGTTTCGCAGAATAGGGACCATCCATAAAATACGTCACACGCAAAGGGGGGATTCTCAAAGTGTGACACGGTGTGACTAAGGGGTAGGAGATCCTCTGTTTTATGACATCAGATTGCGAATTTTGAAATTTAATCTTCAAATTTGAAATATTGATGTGGTTTTTATTAGGTGTAAAATTGTGACGTAACAATAGGGAGGGTCCACAGAAATGTGACCACCTGTGACAAAGGGGAGAGTTGTCTAATAACCATAAAATTTGTGTGATCTACTTAATGGACGGTCCGATACGGAATTGATCAAATGAAAATATTGAGTTTTAAACAATTCTTCTTCCTTGTACTTTGGAGCGTAAGGCTTCTTGAGCCTTAAGGGAAATTAATACTTGAAGTTACAGAGAATTTTCATTTCTTATGCTGAAATACGGTATGCATTTAAATCTTTCTTGTTACTAGTATGACAAGGCTGTATACATAATTCGGACTCTATTATATTATTAGGGTCCGGATAAATATGTGTGAAAAATTTCGAAAAATATAAATGTGAGTGAGTGAAAAAATCATGTGAGTCAATACTGCAATTTAGTAAATAATTACGTGTTTTTTTTAATTTTCACAACTGAACTTAAACACGTTAGTCAAACCTTTTAAAATTTTGAAAGTATGAAAGGTACGTCTGACTTTTCAAGTTTAAAAAAAAAATGTTTTTAGGGCTAAGGTAACGAGTGGTGTCGGAGTGATTTTACTTCGCCCGATTTTTCAGAAAAGTAATAAGTGTTGATGTGAATATAATTTGATATTTTGTGAAATAGGGATTAATGTCTAAATTATGGAAAATAAAATTGATATTTTCACGATTTAAATAACATAATTTATGTATCATGATTAGGAACGAAACAATTTGAAATAAAATTATGTAAACTGCGTCCTCAAGCTTAAATGCCGTTAACCAACATCTAGTCGTTTTTGACATTTTGATGCCGCTATAACCAGAAGAAAAAACTCTATCGACGTGTATTAGCAAAATTTTTGTAGCTTTTATAGTCATCGAGCTATTAAAATCAATATTTCCGTTATGAAGTACCAAGCCCATAGAAAAACTGCGGCATTTTTTGCTCATAACTCAAAAAGTACTTTTTGTAAATAGCGGCATTTTAGCTTGAGGGCAGCAGTAAATACATATTAATCTAGACTCTAGATTATAATATCGTGGTTGGATTATAAGTAAATATAATTCTTATTTTTTCGGCTGAAAACAACGACGTCCTAATTAGGTAAACATTCGTGTGCTAAAATTTTGCTATCGTACTTTTCGTTCTCCGGTCAAAGCTACTCATCCCGCGTCATTGCGTCATCAAAGAACCGGCGTAAGAAACTCGCACGGTCCATCTTTTACCTAAAAGATGGAAAATAACAATATTGTCTTAAAACTAATTTAATAGAAAATACATTAGCCAGCACATACGTTATTTGCCCCGTACGCATTACCTTTCTATGTCCGAATACAGAAAATGGATCCAGAAATCTAATACAGAAAACTGTGACTGGCCACGACATTTGTCTTTGCAGGACGCTAATCCTTCTTCTAGCAGTAGTTTTTAACATCTCAGTACATACAATTTACCTAGATTACCCTTTGTTATACGACAGCCACGATCTAGACCCACCTTTATGATATAAAACTAATGTTACCATGATATTTGTTTTTACAGGACGCCAGCAGCACCCTGGACCCGCGCGCGGCGGCCGCGGTGGGGCAGTCGGAGCTGATGGCGATGTACGACGCCATGTTCTCACAGTACAATGTCAAGATTGCACAGGTACAACCTTTATGTTTTGTTGGCCCCTTTTTACAAGCATACCCTCGTCGCACGGTCGTCATGCTGTGTTCCGTCCATGTTTGATGACGACATGGTCCATGACGGTCGCGGTGTTTATAGTATGTAAGAACAGGCGAAACACTAGATCTCCTATCTCGAGTAAAATTATTTTAGCTATAGCAGAAATTCAACTTTAAAATCACTCAGATTTAGCAGTATATTTTCTTTGTCAATTTCAGCAAAAAAAAATAGTGGTTTACTGAAAAAGAAAAAAATATGGAGACAGGCATCCTTTCTGATTTAAAATATGTAGGTAATTAGTTCCATACTATTTTTTTTTCAATTTCGCAATCGAAATAGTATGTAAAAGTGCTCTTGTTCGTGGCGAATACGTATCAAAAATCAAATTTTGTGTTCTCGTTTTTATAGAATATAAATAATAAATTTAAAAATTATTCCATTTTGTAACTCTAAACTTAATTCTATGCTTACATAATTAATGAAGCTAAAATGTGATGTATTCAAATATTATCCTTAAATTATTTAATGATATTTATTGGTGACGTGACGTCTGACGGAATTATTGGGGCGGCCGTGATAAGGGTAGCCTCACGTCACGTCTAATGTCCCGCTTTACATAGGATCTCATGCCCACCCTACACATTATAAAGCCGGGATCACACTAACTGAAACTTGATGATTTATTTCGACAACACATCCCGAGATATTAAATTTGATGTCATTATAACCGATGAAAATAAAGTTTGATATTGTAGCGATAAAATTTTTTTGCCGGTTTGTCACAACTCGGTTCCATTAGTTGGTCCATTATGAATCTAAACTAATAGTTTAAAAGGCAAAGTGTGTTTGTATGTCTTTCCTTTACGCGCTAACGCTCATAAGCTCAAACAAGCGAAGCCGTGGGAAAAAGTTAGTATCAATTGTGAATGCAAAAGTGTCTGTCTATCTGTTGCCTTTTTACGCTCAAGCCGCTAAACCGATTTCGATAGAATTTGGTATGGAGATACTTTCAGTCCCGGGTACGGACAAAGGATACTTTTTATACCGGAAAAATGTACGGCTCCCGCGCAATAAACGGATCTTGACGCAACGGAGCGTGGGTCAACTTGTAAGCCATAAATGTGACATTCACTCTGAAATAAAAATTAACTTATAAGTACTGTGTAAAATGCTAATAATACTGAAAGCTTTGCCATTTAAATTTGGAATAAAAAGTACTATCAAGGGAAAAGGGCTCCATTATTATAAATGTTAATGAAAGTTCATTGCTGAAATTATAACCTCAACTTTTTTATGTGGGCGTTTGTTCCGACGGGTTTCATTAAAAACGATCATTTTTAAGACTTATTAGAATGTTTTAATGACGTATGCCTTTTACAATATATTACCTTACAATATATACAGGGTGTATGAATTGATAATACTTTAGAAAAATTTTAATTTTTATGGTCAAAAACTTGTATCTAGGGCGTTTGCTCATATAAATCACAAATATTTTTTTCACTTTCACCGCTGCTACTTTCGCCGTAAACTTTGTATTTCAAACACATACACACCCTAAAGCAGCGGTCGGCAACCTTTTAACAGGCAAGGGCAGGCTTAAAAAACAACTTTTAGAAAATTTGAGTAAATAATTAATAAAAATTATGTGATGCGACTACATTTTGTCCAGATAAACTCTTTGTAGTTTTTGCGTCAAGATACTTAACCCCAGAAGACTTATGTACTATCAGAGAAGTTGGAACAATTTACGGATCTAAGCAAGTTGGTCGCATTACATCAAATCCAGCCTTAAGTATTATCACTTCCTTTTGTACACTCTGTATATAATAAAACTAATTAATCAGAAAAGACAAATCGGGTCGGTCAGCTAGTATTATTATGAATATAAAAAAGTACCTCTTTTGTCCCCATTCAGTTGTCAAATTAAAATTTTCCCCATGGAAAACAAACGCGGACCCCTTTCAATCCCTTCTCAATGTTTCATTTCGTCTGCTCTCGAGATTGTGGAGAAAGGATTGTTCTGAATTCAATATCAATATCTACGCACGATTTGAATTAAGAACGGAACGGAATTTGAATTAAGAACAGAAAGTTCCTTGTTTGAAATTAGATTCATCTGGACTTGATTAGAAGACGGCTATGGAAAAATTTTAACCTTTAGCTTTATCTCGACGGACAAGATTCTAGAGTTATATAAATATTGAGGATACAATGTGGTGTATTTTAAAAATAGTATATGGCCAAAGTACACTGGCTCTTAGATTTGTTAAAAAAAGTTTAGTTTGCATCAAAACGTTAAACTATTCCTCAATGGCCGTGTTAGCTAGCGTCTTTGCATGGATGCATGCGCGCGCAAGGTATCTTATACGCATGTCAAACACAAGCGTTAAAAACGTCAAAAAAATTGTTTGTTATTGGTTACCTGTCAAGTTGTAAGCAACTAGAGTCGGCTTTGCCTTGATGTCACGTGAGTTTGACATGCGCATAAGAGACTTGCGCGTGCCAAAAAAAATGCCAGCGAACACGGCCTATATCTCTTATTGAAGTAAAAACTATGCTAGCCTTGTATCTCCATCAAAAGAACCTATCAATTTCGTTCACAGGTGCTAGTGACGAAGCCGGACTTCTACAACGAGGAGACCCGTAAGCACTTGTTCGCGACACTGTCCGAGCTGATCTCGCTGAACATCGTGCCGATCATCAACACGAACGACGCGGTCAGCCCGCCGATGTACATTCACGACGACACCGTGGTACCCGGCACCGGGAAGAAGGTACGTAAGGGTACCTGTGGTTCGCACTCGAGAGAGTGCAGGGCGTGTGGCAATGAGACATTTTCCGATCTCAAGTACATAATACGGATGCTCATTGCCACGGCAGACCTATGCTTTGGGCGGACTCGACCTGAGTGATACCACTGCCTCACAGAAAACTGGCGAGAAACGCGGCGTTGCGCTGTGAGTTTCCCGGTGAGTTAGTTAGCCCGTAGCCCAACTTCCCTATTCCCCCTATTCCTATTTCCTCATAAATCCTGGCAACGCACTTGCGACTCTTCGGGTGTTACGAGTGTCCATGGGTGACGGCAGTTGGTCGCCTAAAAGCAGCATTAACGCACCAGGAATTAACATATTTTACATAACCGAGAAATTCCGAAAGGTAAAATAAATAATAAATAAATACTATTATATTGTGTTTGCTGTAGACGTTAATGAAGTTACCTAAGATTGTACTTATTTAGTATAAAAAAGTAATGATTCGGAGTCGAAAACTCACATCCCTCAAATTCGTATTATTGAGAGAATTCATATATTGACGACCTCTGTAGCGTAGCGTAGCGCGTTGGTAGCTTAAACCGGGGGTCGCGGGTTCGAGTCCCACCGACGGAGCAATGTGGTAGTGTGTTATATATGTGTATCACATAATAAAAATCTTAAATATGTGTATAGTATTAAAATAATTAAATATATTTCCGTTGTCTGATACCCGTAACACAAATCCCTCGGATACTTAGAAATAGGCCAGGCTGAAGAACTCAAGCGTCCATAGATATTATATATTTTTTTTTATATACGAAAGTTAACTGCACCCTACACAGTGACAGCGTTTTCTTATTCCCGTCCCACTGTCGCAGCCAGCACGTGATAATTCACTGCAAATTGTATCAAGCTGTAAATTAAATAAGGAACAGAAAATGTATTCTTAAATGTTCTGAACAGTTTCTATTTAAGTTTGCGACTGCATTTTACAGATAAACATTAAGTTTCCAGTGAGGAGGTTATTTGATGCCAAGGTTTGGAGAAAAGTTTATGTATTTTCATCTAACCTTAGCCTGTGGCCAGTGGCGTAACTATACCGTTCGAGGCCCGTGGCAAATTCGTTTTCGTTCTACTATGTCAATCCAATACAATAACACGTCAAGCGATTATTGTAAATATAATCGCTTGCCACTTGTCTAGGGAGGCTGATCGGAGGCCCCTTCCGTCTGAGGGCCCGTAGCATTTTGCCGGCTTGTCAATTTGTAGTTACGCCACTGCCCGTGGCTTCGCTTGCGTCAAGAAGAATTTTCATCCACTATTATATTGCCTTGGGGGTAGAATTTGTCAAAATCCTTTTGATGCGGTTTCCTGCCTATTACCTTCCTCATAACAACTACCTGCATACCAAGTTTTAGCTAGATCCATCCTATGGTTTTGCGTTGATGGCTCTTTATGTCTGTCAGTCAGTCACCTTTGAGCCTTACATATATTTAGATTATAAAGACCGGTAAACTTTGCATCAATGTAATTTTTTCCTGAAGTTCCACGGGTATTTTAATAGTAGGTAATGCATTCAAAATTAACGAAGTTGGGTAAGCCGTTTTATTCTTTTTTTTTTATTTATATGTATGTAATTTACATACAGCTATACATGGTAAGAAAAGTAAGTGATAATACTTTGGGTTTTGTATCTAACTCTCGTTAAGAGTTCACTGTGAAAGTAGCGGCGCTGGATACGAAAAAAAAAATGTGATTTGTATGGGCAAGCGCCCAAGCGATCAGAGTTTCTCCATACAAATCACACAAAAATTTATTCACTTTCAGCGCCGCTACTTTAACAGTAAACTCTATATAAGGGTTAGATAAATTCTTTATTTGCACACGACACGTAATGAAAACATTCAAAGAAAAAAACACATACCCTAAAGTATTTTCACTTACTTTTATTACATAGATAGAGTTATCAGTAATAAAGTTCAGCTTTTTTAACCGACTTCCAAATACGAGGAGGTTATATGTTCGGCTGTGTTTTTTTTTAATCCGTATAGAGCAGGGGGCCGCATTCGTTGGGCGTTGCCTTCCGCTGGTATAGAGCATTAAAATACCACAATTTTATAAAGTGTTTTATCAATAATTTTTTTTTTGTTAAATCAATAATTTTTATTACTACTGATAATATAATGCTACTGACGACCTCTGTGGCGCAGTGGTTGAGCACCTTGGTAGCTCACGCCGGGGGTCGCGGGTTCGAATCCCGCCGATGGAACAAAAAGCTTTTCAAAGTTCCGGGGTCATGGATGTGTATTAACTATGTGTATCACATAATTAAAATCTTAAATATGTGTATAGTATAAAAAGTATTAAACATATTTCCGTTGTCTGGTACCTGTAACACAAGTCTCTCGGGCACTTACCACGGGGCCAGACTGACGTGGTGTACAGCGTTCATAGATATTATTATTATTATAAAGTGTTTGACTGAGGACTATTTTTACAGTATGTATTGATTGTACTGCAAAATCAGTCCTCAGTGTGGCACGCTAGATTTAACACCCAGGCAGTAACAAGTCGCCCTCAATCTTACATGTAAAGCCGCGGTGCGGGTCTAGATTAAGCGTCGCAGTTAAACTTAACAGTTTTAAATTACACTTACTCTTATGGGTACAGTCGGAAAAAGTCATACCTAAAGGTTTAGTTATATAGTCTGGCTACTAAATTATATATAACCTTCCAAATTCAAAAATTCTGTAGATGTTTTAGAGCGTCCGTAGCCTAATAGGTTAAGACCTTTGGTTCGCACTCGAGAGGGTGCAGGTTCGAACCTCGGTGGAGGCGTGTACTAATCAGTCATTTTCCGATCTCAAGTATATAATACGGATGCTCCTTGCCGTGGCAGAGCCCTGATTCGGCATGAATGGGCCGGCTCGACCGGAGTAATACCACGGCCTAAAAAAAAACTGGCTACGTTGTGCTGTGTTTCGTTCAGTGAGTGTACCGGTGGCCCAACTTCCCTTATCCTTCTGTCCCTATTCTTATTTCCTCATAATATGGTCGGCAACACACTTGCGACTCTTCGGATGTCACAGTGTCCATGGGCGACGGCAGTTGCTTTCCATCAGGTAACCCATCTGCTCGTTTGTCTACTATCATAAAAAAAGATACTTTCGCATTTGTAACACAAAATAAAAATGAATAAAAACATTCTGTTAATTTGTTGAGTACTGAGCAAAGTATTAGATGAGACCAAGTTTATAATAAGAATAATAAATTCTTTATTTGCACACGACACATAATAAAAACATTCAAAGAAAAAACAAAACACATACACAAGGTTAAAAACAAAACAACCAAAAGAAACAAAAAATTAAACAAAAATATAGAACTTAAATAATTTGTGCAAAATGGCGGCGTTACCGCTTTGAGCGGTTTCTTCCAGACAACCAAACGTTTATACTCTGTCTGCGATAATAATTATTATTCTTTGTATAAACGGGGAGGTTTTACAATGTATACAGTTTTAATCTCGCGAAAACTCGACGAACATGTACCGAGAAGATTGGCCTAAAGTACCTTTTGCAGAGTCGTTGAGCATAATACGTCTCTTGCTACTTTTAATAGGACCCGGTGCATGGACTTCGAGAATGAATGAACGAGAGAATGAAAATATTTTTCACAGAGTGCAGCACTCTTATTTATAGTATTTCGTGTTTAAAATATATGTTCCCCAATTTATATCAGTGATTAAAAGAGAAAATAAAAAGTAGCCTATATGTTACTCCTGGAAATCAGCTTACTCCATACCAACTTTCATCAAAATCGCTTGCAAAGTTTTTTTTATAATTCCTTTATAATATTACTAGTAGGAATAGGATACCTGAATTTTAATTTTGGTACTTTATTGTAGTTTTTCAGTCTTACTCTTTAATTTTACAGTCGAAATAAGCCTACATTAAAAAAGCTACTTGGCTACATTAAAAAAAAAGCTACCGCCCTAGCTGAATATGCCACTGTGTCACATTAAATCGCAAATTATCATATTTACTAGAAAAAGCGTACACACTATTTACACCCAAACATTTAACTGAAAAAGTTCTGTCGTTTGACTTTGAAAGTGCGATACTAATAGCTTCATCGCAAAAGCCCGGATAAATTTCACATGTTCCGAGCTTTGGGAAAGTTGTTTTACTCGTTGGTCGCAATAACGTTCAGCCAATTTGACCACGGAAGCTAATATTTATGGTAGAGACTAAAATACAGGTTTATATTTTACTATTGCAAAAGTAAAACGTCACTTAGGTAGTGTAGCTACGAATTTGCTTGTATGATAATGACGTTACGTTAATACCGAAAGCATTTAATCGGATTAAAAAGTAACCTGTATTATAACTCATTATCTTATTTATATACCTAATTTATTCAAAATTCGTACAGAAGTTTCCATGCATCTAAAAAAAATGTTTCTTATTTACAATCAGTTGCGTAACTATACCGTTCGAGGCCCGTGACAAATTTATTTTCGTTCCACTATGTCTATCCCATACACGTCAAGCGATTATTGTATAAAATAATCGCTTACCACTTGTCTAGGGGGGCTGAACGAGGGCCCCCTCCGGCTGGGGGCCCCTGGCATTTTGGCGACTTGCCACGTTGTATTATGCCATTTTTTACAATTTTATTTTTCTTACAGCTTCTCTCGCACGGAGTTCGAAGATCGCTAAAAATACGAATATTCATTAGTTTAGTTAGGAATACGATGATTATCCTAGTCTTCCGACTGGGTTAGTTCCAGTTACTTTGTAAGGATCTGAAACAAACAGACAAATACACATTCGCATTTATAATGTCAGTATGGATTGAAATATCACAATTAAGGCTAGTAATCAATAATGCTTGTGTATTTGATATGGAGGTTGCTCCATATCAAATACACAAGCTGTCTTGGATAGCTAATACGTAGTAAAATGCAGTAACGTATTTGAATATCAAAGCCAAAGGCTCCGATAGAACCGCATGCTTAAGGCCGTTTGTCCATCGCATGCCGTCACCGCCAACGAGATTATTTTGGTCAGATAAAATGTCCCTGTATGACATAGGCTTTAGCTTTCATTTTCTAACATTCGTGTTGCCTATCTCTAGAACGTAAAGCAAAATGAACTGTCACCTATATATCATACAGTAGCATTTTATCAGATCAAACTTCAAAATAAACGTTGACGGTGACGTCATGCGGTGGACAAGCGGACTCACCACACGCGAATTTCAACGAAACGGTATTACGATGCAATACTAATTCCTCCAATTTCCTTTGCAAGCGTATTTTGAGTCTCTGAAGTTTGATCGCTTG